>CAUYQG010259059.1:0-10334 GCA_963574415.1 Tarsius wallacei
GTCTTAGCTACAGCAATCAGACAAAAGAAGGAAATCAGGGTATCCAAATAGGAAAATAAGAAGTCAAGTTATCCCTCTTTGCTGATGTTATGTTTCTATACCTTGAAAATCTAAGAGAATCTTTCAGAAACCTCTTTGCACAGTAATCTCTTATAATTTTTTGTATTTCTTCAAGGTTTGTTGTGATTTGATCTTTTGCATTTGTTTGGGATTTTTTTTTTTTTTTTTGAAATTTTCTCTCTTTTTGCTGATCTATCTGGCTAGGAGGTCCATCAGTCTTGTTTATCCTTTCAAAGAACCAGCATTTGTTTCATTGATTTTTTTTTTTCTATATTTATCTTCTATGTCCTGTTTTTGGACTTTTACTTTGGTGATCTGGATTCTTCTGTTGAAGTTAGGGTTTTGGTGGTCTTGTCTTTCCAGCTACCTTAGGTGATTTTTTAGACTGACCTCTGTCTTTTAATTATGGTGTTTAGGTTTCAATTTCAAGTGATGGTTCATGATATAGTTGGTTTAAATATACCATATTGCTGTTTTTTTGTTACTTGTTTCATCTTCTCCTTTTTCCATCCTTGTTATAGATAACTAAAAGAAATTAAGTCTACCATATATTTACCATTTCTAGTGTTCTACATTGTTTTGTGTAGATAGTTTTTCATTTGATATTAATCTCCTTCTGCTTGAAGACTTCCTTACACAAATCTTATAGTACAGATCCACTGAAGATTAAAGTTTAACTTTTGTATATTTAAATCAATTTCTATTTTATTTATTTATTTATTTATTTTTTTGAGAGACATTTTACCTGCATATAGATTTCTGGGCAACATCATTATTTGCTCACCCCTTTCATATCTTCTATTGACCTCTGGCTTGCATTGTGTTGTTTCCAATGAGAATTCTGTGGAGATTTTTATCTTTGATTTTCTGAACAACAAGACTCTTTTTATTCTTCTGTTTTCTTTAAAACATAACTGTCACTGGTTATAAGATTTGATTTGATTATAATGACTCTTGGTATAGTTTTCTTTGTGGTTTTTGTGCTTGGGGTTTATTGAGTTTCCTAGATTTGAGGGCTTATGTTTTCCATCAGATGTGGAGAATATTCAACTATTATTTGTATATATTATTTTATGTGTCCTCCTCAACTTTAAAGAACACAATTACATGTCTTGTTGGCTGACCGGAGCTATCCTACACATTAGTTATGGTCAGAACATGTTCTTTAGTCTTTTTTTCTACATGATTCATGATGGGTAGTTTCTAATGTTATGTTTCAAGTTCACAACGATTTCCTTCTATAATGTCTAATATGCTCTTAATTCCATCCAGTGTATTTTTTAAAAAATCTCAGATACTGTTATTTTTTCACCTCTTGACATTTGATTTGAGACTTTTTGGTATCTCTCATGTCATTTAAAAATATTCTTATTTTTTCCTCCTTTTTGAACATATAAAATATAGTTAAAATAACTAGTGAAATAACTCTTCTATCATCTGAGTTATTTCTTAGTCTGTTTTTATTGAGTACTGTTTCCTCATTTTAATTTGTATTTTCTTGTTTTTGCATGTCTGATAATTGCTCATTGGTTATAAGCATTATGTGTTTTACCTTTTTTTAATATATGTTTTTTATTTTAAAGTTGTGGGGTACAAAATCCACATGTAAAAGTTAGTCACATTCCTTTACACAAACAATAAACAAACCAAAACTCAAATAAAAACCAAAATCCCATTCACGATAGCCACACAAAAAATGAAACACCTTGGCATCTTCCTAACCAGAGAAGTCAAAAACCTTTACAATGAAAACTATAAAACACTGCTCAAATAAATCAAAGATAATACAAACAAATGGAAAAATATTCCATACTTACGAATTGGAAGAATCACATTGTTAAGATGTCCATCCTACCCAAGGCAATCTATGATTTAATGCAATACCCATTAAATTGCCAGCAGCGTTCTTCTCAAACCTGGAAATGAGAGTACAGGTATTCATATGGAAACATAAACGACCATGAATAGCCAAACAATCCTCAGGGAAAAAAAAAAAAAAGGTATAACTAACCCTGAATTGTACCCCACATCTTTATAATAAAAAAAAGTGGGAGGTATCACACGCCCAGACTTTAAGTTTTATTTTAAAGCTACAATAATCAAAACAGCCTGGTATTGGTACAAGAACAGGCATATAGAGCAATGGTACAGAAGAGAGATTCCCAAAGATAAACCTCAATTTCTCAACCAACCCATCTTGGACAAAGTCTCCACTGGAGAGAGAAGAACCTATTCAGTAAATGGTGCTGGTAAAACTGACTGACCACATGCAAAATAGTAAAACAAAACCTATCTCCATACACAAAAATCAACTCTAAATGAATCAAAGACTGAAACGTAAACCTCAAACTATAACAACCTAGAAAATGCAGGTGACACCCTTATGGAAATTGGAACTGGCAACCAATTTCTGATCAAAGCCCTAAGTGCCCATGCCATAAGGGATAAGACAGACAAGTGAGACTTCATCAAAGTGACAAGCTTCTGCAATGCCAAAGAAGCCATTAAGAGACCAGGAAGACAGTCCACAGACTGGGAAATAATGTTTGCTAACTGTATATCGGACAAAGGCCTTAACATCTAGGATCTACAAGGTAGATCTCAAATGTGTTGAAAAGAAAAAAACAAACAGCCCCATTACAAATTGGGCAAAAGATATGAATAGCCAGTTCTCAAAAGAAAACATATGAGCAGCCAACAGATACATGAAAAAATGCTCAGCCTCACTAGTCTTCAAAGAAATGCAAATTAAAACCACGTTGAGATACCACCTAACTCCAGTCATGATGGCCATCATCAATAACTCAAAAAACAACAGATACTGGAGAGGATGTGGTGAAAAAGGAACACTTCTACACTGCTGGTGGGAGTGTAAACTAGTACAGCCTCTGTGGAAAGCAGTGTGGCTATTCCTAAAAGATCTAAAAATTGACCTTCCATACGACCCCGCAATCACTCTCCCGGGAAATGTCTGGATGAACTCAAATAACTCTATCAAAAAGATACCTGCACAGGCATGTTTCTCACAGCATTGCTCACAGTAGCAAGAACATGGAACCAACCGTGCTGCACATCAAAAGAGAACTGGATTAAAAAAGTGTGGTACATATACATGATGGAATATTACACAGCCATAAAGGACAAATTCATGAACTTCACAGGAATCTGGATGGACTGGAGTCTATAATACTGAGTCATGTATCACAGAAACAAAGAACTGAGTATCACATGTTCTCACTCTAAGCAGACCTTGAACAATTATCATAATACTATAAGTAAATGACTGGCAGTAGTGGGAAACTGCTGGGGTGGTGGTAGGGGAGTGGGATTGGCAGTAGTAAGAATCTGCCAGGGGATGGGGGCACACTTCATCTGCATAATGAACATTTGTATACCTAATCCTGAATTGCATCCCACATCTTTTATATGAAAAACATAAAAAATAAATTAAAAGTTATACATTGTGGCTTATTTGCATACAATACCTCCTATGTCATAATTGGTTGTGGTTCATGAGTTAAAAATAAAATTTCATGTCAGCAAATATAAATCAAGAAAATTAATCAATAAAAATCTGTTATTCTGGATTACTTGCATTCCATATATCTTAGTTGGAATTCTCAAAAATTCCCTTAAACACTAGAAAATGGTTGTGATGGTTAATTTTATGTGTCATCTCTACTGGGTTAAGGGATTCCCTGAAGACGCAAAACATCATTTCTGGGTGTGTCTATGAGGGTGTTTCTTGGAGAGATTGGCATTGGAATTGGTGGACCGAGTGAGGAAGATGCTCTCACCAACGCATCATCCCATCTGTGAAGGGTCTGATAGAACAAAAAAGGTAGGGGTGGGGGGCAGGTATGCTCTTTCCACTTAAGCTGAGCCATCAGTTTTCTCCTGCTTTCAGACACTTGAGTTCCTGGTTCTCAGGCCTTCAGATGGGAACAGAATTACACCACCAGCCTTCCTGGGCCTCCACCTTGAAGGCAGCAGATCATGGGATTTCTCCGTCTCCCTAATTGCATGAGCCAATCCTTCATAATTACTCTCTTGCTAACCATCTCTCTATATGTCTATAAACAGCCTATTGGTTCTGTTTCTATGGAGAACCCTGACTAATACAATGGCATTAAAAGAAAACGTTGAGAGGAGGCATTTTTCTCATTCCTTCTTTTACTGCTAAGTATAGAGTGAAAGGGCAGAGTGAGAGTATTCAATAAATGGAAATTCATGTCTCCACAATTTCCTTGTTCAACCTTCTTGTGTCAATTTGGTGATATTTTAGAATTATGGATATGGAATTTCTGATGTCTACTTCATATCTGCCTTAATATTAAATTGAGACCTATCTAAAATTACAGTTCTTTAACCTAACTTGGTTCTGTGATTAATATGCCAATTCGCTGTGGACAAACCAGCTGGAGACATTAAGCTGAGCCAGGTGGCACTCCCCAGGAGACATGCTGTTTGTTGGGCTTTTCTTCACAGCTGAAGCTCCAGGAGGATTGTAGCTCCACCTGGGCCCCATGAGTAAGACCCAGCCAAGCTGAGAGGGTGAGGGTGGGGAAAACGCCAGGCACCACTGTCCCCAAGCAAGAGGGGTGCACAGGAGCCTTTGCCATGACCCTGGTGCAGGCAGAGTTCCATTCCCAGAACTGTGAATGGCCCGCTGTAAGAGCACAGCTTAGAGGTTCCGGGGTGCTCGGGAGTCAGACAGAGCTGGAGTTCAGTTTTTCAACTTACTAAATTTGAAGATGAACTCATTTAAATGTCTCTCATATCTGTCACTTCCTGCGACTTAATCTGGGATGACATGAGGCCACATAGGCACAAAGCACACCCTCAATGACGGATGTTGTTCTTGCAACTTCCACTCCCCTTCTCTGCAGTCACTTTGTGTCGCTGAGCATTTTCTCATCTCGGAGGTGAAACACTTTATCAACACTTTAAGAAATTAATAGTTTTAGGGCACAGCAAAATGAAGCAGGAGGTACAGAGGTTTCCCATGTACTCCCTGTCCCCACACACATAAGGCTCCTCTCCCCCACTATGGCCACCTCTGAACCAGTGAGAAATATTTGTTACAATCCATGAGTAAACACTGACACTTTTTTTATCATCCAAAGTCCATACTTTACATTAGGGCTTACCCTTGGTATTGTACATTCATGAGTTTTGAACAATGCATAATGACATGTATCCACCATTATAACATCAAATGAATTTCAGAGTAAAAGTCCTCTGTGCTCTACCTATTCTTCTCTCCCTCCCTGTAGCCCCTGGCAACCACCGGTCTTTGTATGATCTTCATAGTTTTGCCTTTTCCAGGATGTCAAACAATTTGTCATACAGCATGTATCCTTTTCAATTTGGCTTCTTTCAGTTAATAATATGCATTTAAGATTGCCCCATGTGTGGTCCGTCCTTCCTTCCTTCTTTCTTCTTTCTTAAGAGAGGGTCTCATTCTGTTGCCCAGGGTAGAGTGCAGTGCCACAATCATAGCTCACTGCAGCCTCAAGCTCCTGGACTCAAGTGATCCTCCTGCTTTAACCACTCAGAGTTCTGTGATTACAAGCATGAGCCACCATGCCTGGCCCCTCCATGTCTTTTGATAGTTTGATAGCTCGTTTATTTTTAGTGCTGAATAGTATTCCATTGTTTGTATATACCAAAGTTTATTTACCCATTCATCTACCAAAGGATATCATGGCCGCTGCCAAGTTCAGCAATTATGAATAAAGTTGTTGTAAACAACTGTGTGCAGGTTGCTGTGTGGATATAAGTTTTCAACTCATTTGGGTAAATACCAATGAGTGTGATTGCTGGATTGTATGGTAAGAATATATTTGATTTTGTAAGAAATTGCCAAACTATCTTCCAAAGTGTCTGTACCATTTTTGCCTTCTCACTTATTAACATTTTTAACATATAAGAAATTCTCAAATATATTATTTCACCTAATCATAAAAATGAAGTCCCATTGTGTAACTGGGAAATTCACCCAGGTCTGAATAGACAAAATAGGTTAGGCCCTCTGAGAGGCAAATCAGAGAGTTTATAGTCAGTTACAATTTTTTTTTTGATTTGGCGTCTTACTCCGTTGCCCAGACTGGAGTGCAGTGGCCGCTCCCGGCCACCGCAGCCTCGACCTGCTGGGCTCTGGCGATCCTTCCACCTCAGCCTTCCCAGTAGCTGGAACTACAGGCGTGTGCTACCACGCCCGGCTAATATTTTGATTTATTGTAGAGATGAGGTCTCGCCAAGTTGCCCAGGTGAGTCTCGAACCCACGGGCTCAAGCAATCCAATCACCTCAGCATCCCAAAGCACGGGATTATAGGCTGAGCCACCGAGCCCGGCTAAAAGCCCTGACAAATGTGGAGGAACTGTGTCTAACTAGTTTAGACTCTCTGGATAACACTACAACAGAATCCAAAAGGTAAGAAAACGTTCTATGAACTAAATGGCAGGGTTTTGTGGTTTTATAAAAATGAATATCCTGCCAAAGTTTTCCAAGTGAATTGCTTCTTTTCCTCAATGTGATTTTTTTGGTAAATTGAAAATATTGTTTTCCTCTCAGCATTCCATGCGCTGTTATATATAAAGTGCCCACATCCCAGACAGTAGATCCAGGCTGGATTTGTATACCTTTAAACCTCCCCCATGTCAAAAGCCTCTCACTCAAGATGTTCAGCATCCTAAGGGCAGCAAATAGAGTTTCCAATTCTTTTCAGGATTCGCTTTTCAGAATCACTGTAGTACTCTGAGTTCTGCTTATAGTAAGTATAAAATAAATAGGGCTGGCCAACCTACAGCTCTCTGACTTCCCTTACCTCCTCTGTGTATCTGGAAGGACAATTCTTAAAAACATACATCTGAACAATCCTTGCAGTACAGAATGCTCATTGCCCTCCTCCTATTTGGTTTATAGAAATTTGATTTCTTTTGGAAGCCTTCTGCTCAGTGAGGGTAGACTCTCGCTGTGCCCCTTGGACTCACCTAAGCAATACCTGATTTGCCAGATACTGTTGGTATCCCCTAACCCTCAGTTCCTTGTGTGGCCAAATACTGGAGCTTTTTCCTGCAAACACCCAAGGTCTTTCTCTGACATCTCTCTGTCACCTTCTCCCTGCCCCTACACTTGAACTTGAGAATTCATCTGTGCCAATAGATCCTGGTCCTAGTTAATAGATTACTATCTTCCCAGTCACTAAAAAATTGGGAATTTGTATAGTTTAAGACATATGTGTATCTGAGAAAGAAGAAATTATGTAAGAAAAAATATAGATACTGTTGATGAAAAAGCCAAATTCTGTAAAAAACTTAAAGAGGTCTATCCTGAGCCAATATGAATGACCTTGCCCATGGTATAGTCTCAAGAGGTCCTGCGAACATGTGTCCACAATGGTAATACGACAGTTTGGTTTTATATATTTTAAGGAGACAGAAGTTACAGGCAAAGACATAAATCATTACATATAAGGTCTTTATTGGTTTAGCCCAGAAAGGCGGGACATCTTGAAGTAAGGGGGCTTATAGGTGACAGGTGAATTCAAAGATGTTTTGATTGGCAATTGGTTGAATGAGTTAAGCTTTGTCTAAAGAGTTTGAAGTCAGTAGAAATAAATGCTTGCATTAAGATAAAGGGGCTGTGAAAGCCAAGGCTCTTATTATGTAGATGAATCCTTTAAGTACCAGGCTTCAGAGAGAATAGATGGTAAATGTCTCTTTTTAGACTTCAAAAGGTGTCAGGTACTTACTTAAATCTTTCCTAGATCTGGGAAAGACCTTAAAAAGGGAAGAAGATTTTCTACAGATGCAGATTTCTCCTCTAACAGATTGCTTTGCAGGACCATTTCAAAATATGTCAAAGAAATATATTTTGGGATAAAATATTTTTATTTCCTTTAGGGCTTGCTATTTGCCAGGTGTTGCTATGTCAGAGTGAGGCTGGAATTTGATATCTTATTGCCACAGGGTCAGTCTTACAATCTCTATTTTCATGTTGATACTGGTCAGTTATGCCTAAAACTCCAAAAGGAAGAGGGAATAACAAGGACCTTTCTCATAATGGCCTGGGATTTAGTTTCTCAGGTTTCCCTTGGGCCAGAGGAGTTCTGTTCAGTTGATTGGGGAAAGGGGGTTTAGAATTTTTGTTGTTGTTGTTGTTTACAGTACATACATGAAATGAGACAATATCTTATTACCATTCCCCCAACAACAAAAGGAATACAGGTTGATGAAAAAAGGTCCAGTGGGCCACATGAGTGACTTTCTATGAAAAAGCTGCTTCCCTGTGCTGACTGAATGTTATCCAGGCTTCCCTGGTCTCAATAACTATATAATTCAAAATACAAATATAATATACCCAAGATGAAATTTCACCCATCAGATTGGTGGTTTCCAGACTTTCACAAAGCAGTATATTAAGAGGGGGAGGGGTCTTTTAATTTTGCCAATAAGAACTTACTTTTTTAAAAAATATGATTTATTATCATAACATTTGATTAGAGAAAGAACATTCTAACTTCAAGAAAAGTGAGAAGGACATAAATATCAGGATGATTATATTTTGTCTTCTGAAAACTGTATTGTTCCTCAATATTAAGGGGATTGGTTCTAGGTCCCCCTTAGACTCTAAAATCCATAGATTCTGAAGTACCTAATACAAAATGGTGTTATATTTGCATATGATCAGCGTATATCCTCCCATCTCTAAATTTCTTATAAACTACAATGTAAATGCTATGCAAATAGTTGTACCATATTGTTAGTGAATAATAACTAGAAAAAAGTTCGTATACTTTCAGTATAGTTGCAACCTTTTAAAAAATATTTTGCTCTGCAGTTGGTTGAATCCGGGAATGTAGAACCCACAGATATGGAGAATCAACTGTACGTTGTCTTACTTTATCTGTTTTGCTGGAGGTTGTTGAAAATGTCACTGTTCAAGAACTGGCACCTATAGATCATTGCTTTGGCAGTCAGGTGACTATTAAAAGGACCAAGGGTCTGGCAGCTTTCCTTGCTCATGGCAAATGCTGTCTGTCAGGAGTCTGCCTGGATGTTGACAAATATCTGTATCTATATGCTTGTAGCACATATACTGTACAGCATGCTCTACTGTTGGATTCCAGTCCTATGTACATCTATAATACACATCTGGGTGGCAACACTACAGCCCTCTCCGTCCCTGTGTTAGGGTCACATTCTTATCTCAACATGGACAAGGCATGCCACAGTTAAGGCCTTTTCTGCAGGCAGTGCAGCCTCCCAAGGCTCGATTCTTCTAAGACTGCAGCATTATTGCCATCCCGATGTCCTTTTTGTGGATGTCAAGCAGAATCTGCCCCTGTTTTTGACAGCACACGCTTCCAGGTGGAAAGAACTCTGAAATGATTCAGGGAAAAAGGGCTTCAGGTGATAAGGTAGGAAGGTGCTCTATTCTAAAATTGTTCTGCCTTTGAATTATTTTTTTCAAAGCAGGGGGTGGCTTTCCACCACAGTTAGCCAGCCCATAGGGAAGGGACAGAGGAAGAAAGGAAGTCCAAACTGTTGACAACAGCCAAGGAGATGCACAAGGTGGAATAACCTCTTGGTAGAGGCAGAGACACAGCCAGTACCCTTGTGATTCAGGGAGGAAGCACTGCCAGCAATAGTAGAGTTGACTAGCGGGGCTGCTGGTGATTACAGGAGCTAGACAGCTAAAATCACAGGCGAGGGGAGCTGGAAGGGACCTTGGCCTCATCTCTTCAAGCAGAGGCTGAGCCCAGGAGGGCACAGCAACAGTCAGAGCGGCACATACCAGCCATCCTGCATGGCCTGAGTTCAGGACTCCCTCCATGTTGCCTCCCTTGGACTTGCTTGCTCCTGCTCCTTCATGAAGCTTTCTTGAATTCTGTGGTAAAAAGGATGCCCTGTGATTGAACCTTCATGCCTGTGGTTCACATGGCCCTTGCCCAAATACCTGATCCCACATGTGTATGAGGAATCCATGGAGGGAATCCTTGGGAAGATCCTTGTTTTCCTGGACTTTGGAAAGCACTTTCTCAGCCTCCTTGTAGCACATCTGATGTAGCAGAAAGGGGGGTTGGTAGCAGTTAAAGGTATTTCCTTTTGAAAGCCAAGCAGCAAACTCTAAAGACCTGCCAGGCTGGTTTTGTTTGAAAAGGCCAAATGGCTAGAGACTGATATCTCTCATGGAAATGCAAAAGAGTAACTAATTCACAGACTTATCCAAAACCCCTCTTCTGAAGTTGACAGTTTACAACCCTGC
>CAUYQG010259063.1:0-18602 GCA_963574415.1 Tarsius wallacei
AGCTGGGCGTGGTAGCGCGCACCTGTAGTTCCAGCTACTTGGAAGGATCGCCGGAGCCCAGCAGGTCGAGGCTGCGGTGGCCGGGAGCGGCCACTGCACTCCAGTCTGGGCGACAGAGTGAGACTCCAACTTAAAAAAAAATGCTGATATCTAACAGACAGTTCAGAATTTCTTGCTCCCTAGATTTTCACTAAAATTTAAGGTTATTTTATGTAATCTGGAAATTATGTAAAGGTTTTCTTATGAAAAAAGATAGTAAAAAACTAGTAAGTTGGAGAGAGATGTTTAAAAAGTTATGGGTATGAAAATGTATTTTTGGTAACAAAGGTTATGAAGAAAAGCAAAAGATTTTATATGTCCTGAAGTAAAACGACTAGTTATTTAGGAAAGAGGAAAGTACAGCGCAAAACAGAAAGTTCAAGCATGTTGTAAACGGTCTGTGTAAGTGTGATATGGTTCATGAAGGAAAACTTATGAAATAAATTTTGTGTATGTAATTAAGTTGGTAATAAGTAAAGAAAATTATTTATAATAGTCTTTCTAAATTTTGTTCCCCTATGTTAAAACAAGGATTTTTAAAAGGTATTAATTTGCTCGTAATAAAATTGCAAGTATTTTTAATGTTAATTCCATAATCTGTTTCTTTTAAAAAACTTTTCAGACATAGCTCAGAAGTTCAACTTTTATTATGTCTCATTGCTTTCAGTTCTTTCTCCCTTTGAGAAAGCTTCAGATAATAGCTTTCTTCTTCAACTGTTTTGTCAGCACGTGCAACGTTTTCTCCAGTTCTGTTTTTATGACCTGATGTTAAAATGTTTTATCTTGAAAGATTTTTGATTACTTAAGAAAACTGAGTTTTAAAAAGATTAAAGTTTTTAGCTGGGCATGGTGGCTCACACCTGCAATCCCAGCACTTTGAATGGCTGAGGTGAGAGGATTGTCTGAGTCCAGGGGTTTCAGACTAATTTGGGCAACTTGGTGAGACCTCATCTCTACAATAAATCAAACAAATTAACCAGATGTGGTGGCATGCACCTGTGGTTCCAGCTACTTGGAAGGCTGAGAGGGAAAGATCATTATAACCCAGGACCTTGAGACTGTGGTGGCTGTGAGCATGCCACTGCACTACAGCCTGGGCAGCAGAGTAAGACTCTGACCAAAAAAAAAAAAGGATCAAAGTTTTAATAACCATATAACTTTTGGTTTTGCTTTTAAAGTTTATCACCTTGGTTAAATGAATAACTGTTATTTTTACAGTAATCTGTGATTTATTTTAGTAAATGTACTGAGCCTTTTACATCTTTAGTAAATGTTCTATCAACTAACCTTTGTGCTGTTAAGTTACAGGGCTTTGGCTCTCAGGCCTGAAAATAAACAGAGACTCTTGCTAAATCCCACCAGTCAGAACTTCATCTTCGGGCCCAGGAGAAGATGACAATCAAAACAAAACTTTCTGAGACATAGGGCCAAAATTTACAGTTATTTAATTTTTCTAACACACAGGGACTATTACAGAAGAGGTGGGCCTGTGAGATTGTAAGCGCTGATTTTTTTTTTTTTTTGAGTTGGAGTCTCACTCTGTCGCCCAGAAAGGAGTGCAATGGCATGCTCCCAGCCACTGCAGCTTCTACCTGCTGGGCTCCGGCGATCCTTCCCCTCAACCTTCCAAGTAGCCGAAACTACAGGCACGGGCTACCATGCCCGGCTAATTTTTTTTAAAATTTATTGTAGAGATGAGGTCTTGCCAAGTTGCCCAGGCGGGTCTCGAACCCTCAGGCCCAGGCAATCCACTCACCTCAGCCTCCCAAAGCATGGGATTACAGGCTGAGCCACCGAGCCTGACAACAGCTGATTTTTAAGAGGTTAAACTATTTCAGAGTTGTCTACAAATTAAACATTATGTCAATAGCTCAGTGGTGTAGGGTTAATGCCTGAACCCTACCTATGTCAGAACAACAGAGTTTCTTTGGAGCATTAATTTGTTCTTTAATGGAAGGTTATAGAAATTACAATACATTTGCAAAACTCTTATTTTGATCAAACTATTTATAATTGTATAGATTTGTTTATAAGCTTTTATTAGAATTTGCTTTGATGTTAATGATATGTGAATGAATACATATACATATATATACACATATATATACATATGTGTGTGTATATATATATATATATTTCAGTTTTTTCTTACCTGTCCTTCTTGGTTCTTTTTTTAAAGTCTCTTCTATCAAAGTGTAAATATTTTTTGCTTTAACATTTTAAAAATTATCATTTTGGCTAAATAAATGGCTATTTTATAATGACCCATGATCCTGTGTTATAACACTATACTTTTAAAACCTTTGATATTTAACAAACTATCCAATATCAAAATTTAAGATTCTAAATTCAGTCTTTCTGACCTCCTTAATGTTCTTTTTAAATATTAGTTTTCCCAAAGTGCAAGAGAGGTATATTTGGGTTGTTTAATATTTTAGAATCACATAAGAGGCACTGTCAGATATAAAAGGATGCTTAACTTATATCCAAAATTGTATGGCATTCCTATGATTCTGATATGTTTTAAAATATATGATCAATAATGGAAATAATTATTATGTTGTATGTTACAGAATAGCTAGATTTTCTTGTTGGTTGTGCTTTTGACAGTGGTTATCTTGAGACCTTCGTTCATTCACAATTATTGTTTTTAATTTGTGACCAACTATAAGATCTTGCTAGTTGCTTTTGACTGACTCTTGTGCTGCAAAATTTGGGGGAGTCAAGTTGAAGTCACATCTCACACATAGGGTGAAAACCCAACCACATTTCTGACCTTACCTGGACTTCGAGCTGGCCCTCTGACACCTTCTTGTGATTTAAGAAGGCACCTGGGGTCTGGCCAGTCTCTAGAGACAAACAAGACAAGCATCCTCCAGGAACATCAGACCAGGCCAGTCCTCATGAACTCTGAAATAACTGCCACCTTTACACTTGTCACGATGTTATGTGTCTTTTGTGAAAGTTATGCCAGACACAGGAAAAGGAAAAGAACAAAAATCAAGGGCCTGGATCATGATAGCTTGTAATTTGGATCCAACCCAAGATTTTTTTTTTTCCCAGACTAACTCTAAACCTGAGTTCCTCTCACATTTAAACAATTGGCTATAAAATCAGGTCAAACCGTGTCCTTCCCCCATAATTCAACATCCCTGAGGTTGGACAATTCGAATGGACAATTCTAGGAATATGCTTCCTTCCTAGCTCCATGGGACCTCACCAGGTAAATGGAGTAGATAACCCCAGGAATGAGCCTTTGTAGCAATGTCTTACTGCTGTTTATTAGCCTACACATGCATTCTAAAGAATGATATTTGGTCAATAGGGGAAACTGAGGACTAAATTTGATCTTTTTCTTATACCTATATTTCTAACTAAAAGGTTTGGGGAGTCACACCTGATAAAGACTCAGAAAGGGTTTTATTACCCTATCTTTATATACTAAAGTTTGTTTTCCAACCTCACTCTGGTGTAACATCTTATAACAGATAAAGAAGGACAAACTGAAGGACCCAGAGGATCTTTGGTAAATAGCTCCTGTCACATCTGAATGTTGAAGATTGCCCTCCAGATCAGCAGCTTAAGGCTATATGTAACGCGCTATGCCCTACAAGGCTATGCTTTTCTGTGTGCAGAAGAGTTGGCATTTCATGGCTTTAAACTGCTTATGGAACAAAGAATATCGGGGACATGCTTAGTTGTGCTGATGGTCACTCCAGTATCCATTCACGGTGCTTCAAACTTTATATTGAACCAGCACTCTGAAATTATTCAATTGATACCACTAATATCTTCAGGGAAAAAGTCCAGATAAAAATGAGTATTTTATGGCCTTTACCTTGTTACCATGGTGGGGACTTGCAGTCCACCAGCACGTACTGAAAAAATGTTATCTAAAACACTTATAATTATTGCTAATGAAACTGTAAAATGCTTAAGTATTTGTAAATTTCTTTAAATTATTTAGCTAAGGTAGTATTAGGCAATAAGATGGCTTTAGATTATATTTTATCCAAGCAAGGTGGTGTTTGTATAACAATTAATTCTTCCTGTTTTTATATTAACACATTCACACAAGCAAAAACCAGTATTAAGAAAATCAGGCAGCAGGCCACTTACCTGCAGTAAACAATAGACCATCAAACTCCTTTTTAGATTTTTTTAAAAAATGGAACTTTGACTTGGTTTTCTAACTTGTTCTCATGGATTCTCTTTGGCTTAAGAAATACCTTTTCTGGTATAGATAATTAACTATTTTAATATGTAAAGCATTGTCTTATGTACTGTTGAAATGCTCTGTATCCTGTATGATTAAAACTCGAGCTTTTGGCCAAAACTGTACATGATGCAAGAAAAAAGAGAAGAGGCTGCTCAGATGTTCAAACAGAAAGGGTCAGCAACAACATGATACAAATCATGGGAACAAGTGATAGTGAGGGAATGTTATATACCAAGGCTCTGAAAATGGGTTTGCTATGAAATGTTTTACAATATTTTAAAGCCTTTTTTCCCTTAAACATTGTGACTTTCTGTTCCTTCACAATGTTGTAATTGTTTGGTCCCTCCTCTGAGAACTGTAAAAAACATGTAAAGAACATGGTGTAAATTTCAGAATGTTATCTGAAAATGTCAGCATGACCAGAGACTTTAAGTCATATCAGTGGTCCTGTACCAGAAAATGTTAATGTAGATCTTGAGCCATGCTGAAACTGCACATAGGCTTCTTAATCTTTACTTGGGATGGGTAAAGGGCCATGAATTTTGGGCATAAATAATGGGAACGGTTGTGTTGCTTGGAGTGGGTTTTTGGTAATGGTGCTGACCCATCTCCCTGGATTTGGTTGCAGAAATCAAACCTCCTTTGCTCACAGTATCTAACTCCTGTCTTTGATTGACTGTGAGGACTAACAGCTGGTTTGTTAGACCAGATGAAAACAATAGGCCTGTGCTTGTTTTTGACATCATCATGCTTTTGTTGATTAGAATGGTTTCTATTCTAGTTTCTCTTCACGAGCTGAGTCCTGCAGCAGCCAGTATAACCCAGCTCTGAGAAGTAAAATTGCCAAAGCCTCAAAGAAGCTTCCTTTATTTTGCTATGACTTGAAATAAGTAAATGATTTCCATGAACTTAGAGAATTCTGAGGAGTCAAAACCTGGGAATTTGAAATAGTTTAGTCAAGTGACTTAATCATAGCTAGATGTCTTCCTAACAGCTCATCTCCAAGACACAAATGAGAGTTGAAGACTCTTACGTGCTACATCTGGGTTTCTACTGCAGGTAACCTCTTCCTTCTCATACACTAGCAGAGATTGGGAAAAGGGAAAATATCGGGGTTCTTGGAAATTAAAGGGTTTCCAAGTCATGAAATTGGTGATGAGAGCAAAATTAAATAACACAGTAGCTCTTGAAGTGTGCGTTAGTGTCTTGGAGTCAAGACCTGTTTAAATGTTATTTCTCTGCTGTCATTTATTTACATTGTGTCATTGAAAAGGTCATTACCCTCATAAGGTCTCAGTTTTCTCATTCTTAGGATGAGAGTGGAAGTTGGATTCCTCAGGTTGTGATGTTGGTGGTAAGATGGTCCTGCTAATATTGGTAGTGGTGGTGTGAGTTTACAGGGAGAGGTTAAGTTAGATGTACTGAAAGGTTTAGTTGGATCAATTAGTCAAACACTCACATTTATATAGAAGATATGCAGGAAACAGCGTTAATTAAATCTTTAGAAGATTAACATGAAATTCTGCATAATGGTGGGACCATAAATACTGCTACCAGTTCTGCCTTTCCTTCCATCCCCAAACCAGGTGGATCAATTATTAACAGTCTCAAATTATAGGGTCTCACAGTTTAAGGTTAATGTGGAGATAAAGTAATTTAGTTTTCCTTAAAAACATCTGTTTTAATCTGTACTTGCTGCTATGACAAAACGCCTGAGACTGTGTTATTTATGAACAACAGAAGTTTATTTTCTCATAGTTTTGGTGCCTGGGAAGTCTAAGATCAAGGTGTCGGAAAGTTCATTGTCTGATGAGGGCCCGTTCCATCAATGGTATCATCCCTCAGTGCCAACCTCACCTTGTGGAAGAGATGAAAGAGCAGAAAGGGCAAAAGGCAAAGGGTAAAAGGCACTGGGGCACTCCCTTCAACCTCTTTTATAGAAGCACTAATCCATTCATGAGGCTCCACCCTTATGAGTGAATGAGTGCTCTTATAACAATCCATTCATGACTTAATCACTTCTCCAAAGGTCCACCTCTCAGTACTGTCACATTGGTGATAAAGTTTCAACATGTGAATTTAGAGAGACACAGTTAAACAATAGCCACATCAGACATGATTTATTAGTTTTAAAACTTAAATATTCTTTTTAGATAATATGGGATTCTTGCAGAAAACTTGGAAAACAGATTATGAAAATGTTTAAAAATCTCTGAATTTCATTACCTAGAGATAATTGGAGTTAGCATTCATTATTCCTTCCAGACGTTTATTCTCAACTTGTGTTCATGTGTGCATTCCACAAAACTGTACAATGGCAGTATATCAAGCATACAAATATTATTTTACAAAATTAGGATGGTAAATTTATATTGCTTTTTTTTCAAGTATTATGACTATTTTCTTCATTGGCAATGACAGGTACAAGAAGGCTTTTCCATAAGTATGAAAAGAACTTTGAAATATAAGGATCAATGAGAAAGCATAGAAACATAGAATGATGGATTACGAGCAGAAAAATTCTTACAATTTCACATGACGAATTGTCATTTATTTTCACAGATGACTTCAACAGTACCCAAATATTGGAGAGTATGGTATAAAACACAAAAAATGAAACCATGAAGTGCAGAAGTAAAAATATTTGATTAAATTAGTTTACTAAGCAGAATTTTATAATAAATATTTAACAGCAATTTTAAATGGGACCAAGATGAAATAAACTTGGTAATATTGTTCCAGAATTATTCTACCAAGGCGATTTTCTCCTCTCCTACAATCCAGCAGGATGGTCTGGATGGAGACAGATTCTGAACATTTTACTTCAGGCAAAATATTTATATCTTTGCTCATTGTTTTGCAATCTGTGATGACTTGTTGTAAATATGCCATTTTCTCTCTTCAGAAAGGATATTATTGGTCAGTACTACCTAAGATTCTCAGCCATTGCTATTTTGCATTACAACATGATCTCCCAAGTAGCATGCTTTCATTTATGTTGACTTTATATTTGCTATTTTTAACCACCTCAGACAGATGTTATATTATCTATGACTGTCCCAGACATGACACAATGTTTGTTGACTCTGTTATTTGGGGGATATTGATGATGATTATTCCATTTTGTATAGTTTTGCAGAATTCAGTGCTCTCTCTCTCTCTCTCTCTCTATCACACACACACCCCTATTGTAGTGGTAGATTACATGACACTGGAGTAGAGGACAGAGCATAGGATGAATAATGAGAAAATGTAACTCTAGTTAGAAATTTTTCCTCTAGTGACCTAGAAGAAGTCACTTAAATTCTTTCAGCATAAATTTCCTAATCTATAATTATATATTTTATTTTGCTGTTGTGAAAATAAAATGTGATAATGAAAGTGCAATACTTGGCATACTGCTTGACAGACATGATAAACATGATGATAACTCTATAGGGAGTTATTCGAATCTAAATGAGAATGAAATTTCCAAATTGAGATATACCTCTTTCAGTATCATATCCTAGCATCCAAATAACAAAAATATTTGCAAAATTTGCTTGAATTTTTATTTAAATTTAGGAGATAACACAGAGAGAACTAATATACCCTACTTATTTTTCTGTACAATCTTAGAACCAATCAGGGATAAAAATAAGAACCATAGCCCTCAGAGAACCTGATAAAGAGGCTGTATTAGTTTTCTATTGCTGTATGACAAATTACCACACTTTTATTTTGCTTTTGAAGATGAGTATTTCAAAAAATCTTCCTTACATTTTGAACAGCCTTACAAGTGAGCACCATAAAGAGAAAGTTGCCCTTCTTCAAATAAGTATTTATATGTAATTAATTTAGTTTAGGTATTATTACAAATTTAGTTTATTAATTATTTGTAGCATTAATAATTATGGATAAAAAACAAAAACAAAATAAATGATAGAAATCATTGCTAGTTATACATTGTATGTATGTATCAATATATCACACTGTAGCCCATAAATATGTATACTTACCATGTGTCAATGAAAAATAATAAAAATTTAAGAAACAAACTATAAAAATGATAGAAATCATCTCTGAAATGATTGCAAATGTTTATAGCACAATTTGGTTTTCTACAAATTGTTTTCTTTCAGTTGTGCGTTTATATGTCTTTTGCTTAAACTCTCAAGTGGTATTTCTAATGATTTCTAAGAGCACTAGTGATAGTCATTGGCCATAGCTGTGTGATTATATAAATCTTTAATTATAGGCCTGTTCATGCCTGGTATAATCCATTAATTACATATGTACTTGACCTTTGCAATCAATCTCATAAAATTTTACCTCCTTTTGTCATTTTGACATAAAAGAATTGTGGCATTCTTGTCATTGTGGCAATATGTCTCCTGATTAGAACTTCTTATAAATACTGGCATATCTTTTTAAAATTACTTTTCATACTTTGGAAATACAGCTACGAGCAGTTCACCTTCTATGTTATTTTGGTATGGAGGCATAGATATAAAAATCTTAAAAAGAAAACAACCAAACTTTAATTTTGGTAGAATGTAATGTTCTTGGGATTTCTAACCATTTTTTGTTTTGTTATTTTTCACTTACATAATTAAAAAATTTTAATTTTTAGTTTCAAGGGGTACATGTGCAGGCTTGTTATATGGGTATATTGCATGATAGTGAAGTTTGGGCTTCTATTAAACTCATCTCCCAAATGGTATGCATGGTACCCAATGGGTAGTACAAATTACTACAAACTTAGTGGCTCAAATAACACTCATTTATTTATGAGTGTTATTAACTAACACTCATATTTCTGTAGGTCAAAAGTCCCGGCCCAGCTTGCTTTGGGTCTCTGTGGGCTGAAATTAAAATGTTGACTGGAATTTTGATTTTCACCTGGGGCTTACGGTTGGTCCTCTACCAAGCTCACTGATTACTGGAAGAATTTATTTCCTCAGTTATAATGCTGAGGTCCCCAGTTTGGCTGACTTTGGCCAGAAATTGCTTTTAGCTCCTAGAGGCCACTGCAGTTCCTTGCCACTTGGCCCTCACAGGCAATTTACAACATGGATGTTTGTTTTTTCTATGCCAGACTTAGTGTGTCCTTCTGACTCCCACTTCTGCCTCTAATTGGAGATAACTCTCTGCCTTTAAAAAGAATGTATGATTAAGTCATGCCCATCTTGTTAATCCTCCTATTTTGTTAAAATCCCTTCACAGCAGTACCTTGCTTATGCCCCTTCTTTCCATCCTCAGTTGCCTTGCTAATTGCAAGAAAGTCAAGATTTAAGTCAAGATTTGTGTTTGATAGAATAACTAAGAGAAGTTGTGTGCAAACCAGAAGCTCGAAATTTGGGGTCATCTTAGAATTTTGTCAACTATAGAAGGATAAACTTAGTCTTGTTTTTTTCCATGTACTTGGATAAATTTACAGAAAACATTTTTTTTCTTGGGCGTTAGCCATGATTCTTACAAATGGCAAAAAATTCAAACAAGCTGAAAAAAAGTCAGGGAATTTTTGGACGTCATAGTTTGGAAATCCAGGGCTGTTGTGCTGTTATGGACATAATGGAATCCAAAGTTTTACAGTATCCTCAGGGCTTTGTCCTTACCTTTTCTTTGTGTTTGGCTTTTGCCAAATGCATCTTGCAGATGAATTCTTCCATGTAGCTGGAGAAGACAGTAGCTGGCAGCTGGAGCTCATAATCCTAAAGGGAAAGAAGCCCTTTCTCTTGGCAGGGTTAATACAACAACTCTTAGGGAAGTCCTAGATTGGCCAACCAGGGGTCAGATACCCATTTCTGACCTCTGCTCTGGGGTTAAGATATTTTGACTGGGCAGCCTGAGTCCTTGCCCAGCTCTGAGTCATGACTGGAGAGTGGGACGTGGTGGTGGAATTCTCAAAACCACGTGGAGGAGAGGGAAGTTGCCCAAAGACAAAGCAGAAGGCTATAAGCTCAAAACTTAGAGAATTGGTTACCTGTTGAGAGAAAGTTATCAGCTTGAGAATAATCAATATGATAGTGACCTTTCTGAAGTATCAGTTATTTCCATTCCTAAAAATAATGGACCCATGATGATTGGAATAGTCGGGAAAATTATAAATGTAGCTGGAAGGTATAGACTTAGCAAATGTGTGACTACAGAATAAACTGTGTTAACTGTTAATGCCGAAAGTATAATGACTGTGCAGTCACAATTGATTTATTGTCCTCAGGGTCCTGACCTTTCTCCTCTGTAAAATGTTTTTTCAGCTATTTCTGTAGCAGTGGGATAGGGAAGTTTCTGATGGTCTATATATTATGTTTTCATGCAATAGGTATCATACGACATATTCCTCCTCTCCAAGTCTGGCTGTCTGGTTGATGATATCCACGTCTGTGAAGCTGCCTATGAGACACCCCTATAGGATAACTGCTTGTGAGA
Source organism: Tarsius wallacei (assembly GCA_963574415.1). Taxonomy (NCBI): domain Eukaryota; kingdom Metazoa; phylum Chordata; class Mammalia; order Primates; family Tarsiidae; genus Tarsius; species Tarsius wallacei. The sequence continues at coordinate 10,670 of CAUYQG010259063.1, forward strand.
CCCCCAGCATCCATGTCACAGGGGCTGTGCCCCAATGCACCCAAGTCACCCATCCCCAAGATTCCAGAGCAGTGCTGGCTCTGTGCAGACATGGCAAAATAACTTCTCTTCACTTGGTCTCACTTAGTCTGCCCTTCACTTGGCCCTGCCCTTAACTGTGCCCAGAGAGTCACAAAAGCAAAGAGTTTTCTTCAAGGCAGAACTTTCTTTCTTTGACTAATAAAGTTTCCAAAAATGTTTTTCTGTAAATATCAGGGTAGAGTCCAAACACTATTAATAGCCTATTGGAGCTTTGTGATCAGGCTTCTTCTGCCTATCTCTCTGGCATTACCTTTTGTTATCTGCTCTTTCCTTCCTCCTTTTTACATAATCTTTTTTCACCTCCTGTCATTCTGAAGTATCTCAATATATCTCTCCTTCTCTGTGTTTTCTGTCTTAAGTCTTTTCTCTCTAGCTTACCTCCTTTCCTTCCCATTCTCAGTTGCCTTACTAAATATGTGAAATTCAATATTCAAGTCAAGCATTATAACTTGTTGCAAGATGTCACCAACATTCACCGTGCCTACTTGTCTTTCTTCCTTAAAAAGACTATCTTAATCTTTGTACCTTGTGCCTGGTCTAGTGCCTAACAGATACTGTATGCTCAATAGTTTTTGTTGAATGAACGGATGATAAATAGGTCATCTGTGTCAAGACAATCAGTAGGTAAGCACAGGGCAGATCCCAATCTCAACACTGATACTCTGCTATATTTGGATCAAAACCTAAGGGCCTCTCAAACATTAGAACCTGTATGCAAGGCATCTTTCCAGAGAACAACATCATCTTGGAGATTTAGAGTCTCTTCAACATGTTTTTCATTCCAGTGTTGCTATCTCACCTTTTTGTTTTCTCTTGTCTGGAGAAAGAATGGAATCCCTCTCCAACATCAGTCTCAGCCAAATATCCTTTGCTGGATCATTTAGCTTTCAGTCCTTAAAAGTTATATGTGTAAGGTTTGTTCCTAGCTCCATCTACATTCTTTCCCTAGATGATCTCATCTAGTTTAATGGCTTTAAATACAACATATGTGGTGATGACTTGAAAACCTGTTACTGCAGCTTTAACTCTTCACTGGGATCCAGACGTACATTTCACTTGTTTATTTCATGTCTCAACTTAGACATCTGATAGGCATCTCAAACTTAACATGAACAAAACAGGTACCCCCCATGCCACAAGTATATTCTTCTCCTAGTTGTCCTTATCTGAGTAAATGGCTCCATACATTTTCTCCAATGACTGAAGTTAAAAATGTAGGCTCCATTCTCAATCCCTCTTTCCCTCATTTCTATCAGGCCAATTCTATTGAATCCACCTTCAAAATATGCCTGCATTTTATCGTGGCTCACCACTTCCAGTGCTTCTATCTGTGTACAAGCTGTCATCTACTTGTACATTGTTGAATGCAGTAAACTTGGACTGCTCTCTCCCACCTTTGCCTATCCCCAGTTCTAGTCTCTATATAATAGTTCAGGGGATCTGTTTAAAAACATAAATTAGATCATGTTACTTTCTTGTTTAAAACTCTCCAATGCTTTCCATTATAGTAGAATAATGTTCAAATTTCTTAGTTGGTTCTCAAAACCAACATGGGTTTCTTGATCTTGCCCTTTAAGTAATAGGATGGTAAAGTTGAGTTTTCTACCAGGTACAGATATTTAATGATGTAAGATTTCAAAGTGAACTGCCAGTTTACTATCTTCAGATTTTTAAAGGAAATAGATATAAACGTGTTCTATAACTTTTGAAACCTTTTGATAAAATGAAAGGGTTGAGACAGTTGAGAAGAGAGTATTTTGTAAGGATAAACGTTTAGAAAATGTCATGCTATGCGTACCATTCTATTAATATCTTTTTAAGAAGGATGAAAAATTCCTCCCCCCTTAACTCAAAGCTAATAGTGGTCATTCACTTCCACAAGGCATCACAAAAAGTTTACTGTGTTATTTCTTTAGCTTGGAGGCAAACTGCTCTGGGATTTTGCTTCTGACTGGTGGATTTAAAGGATGAAAGACAGAATGACTTGCTAACTTTTGAAACAGAGTCAAGAAAATGTGGATATCTTAGGGCTGCCAGAGCAGGGTTAGGAGACCAACTATGGGTCATCCGGCAGGGCTATGGTCTGAATGTCCTCCAAAAATTATCTTTATCTCAGTAAATTGCTCAGTAAATATTAAAACATAATCATCAATGTGACAGTATTAAGAGGTGAAGCCTTTAGGAGGTGATTAGCCCATGTGGGCTTCACCCTTGTTGATGGGATTAGTTCTCCATAAAAAGGCTGAAGAAGACTAGGAAGAACCTTTTCACCTTTCTGCCTTCTACAATGTGGGAACACAGCAAGAAGCAACATTTTTGAAGCAGAGAGCAGCCCTTACCAGATACTGAATTTTTTTGGCACTATTATCTTGGGCTTTCCAGTCTCCAGAACTGTGAAATAATAAATTCATGTTCTTTATAAGTTCCCCAGTCTTGGGTATTTTATTATAGCAGCACAAACAGATGAAGTAGAGAGAACATGTGTGTGAGAATTGTCTTGAGAGGTGATTAATAGGGATGACTAGTCAAGTGTGGAAGCTCCAGTCGCAACAATTTGATGGCAAATGCCTCAGGTCTGAGAAAGGAGTTACAAAGGATCATCCAAAATAGAGATGCTTTCACCCAGTGAAGGGAACTGCAGGAGAGAGGGTCCAGTAGGAAACATCCCAAGCTCAAAAAAATTCCTCATGAGAAAGAAAGTCAGTGCTAAATATTTCCCAGGTCTGGAAAGCACAAAGCCAGATTCTTTTTGTACTAGTCCAAGTAAGACATTTAATGCCTCCTTTTCTTTCTTCCTCTACATTAGCCAATCCCAGAAAAATAGAAACTTAAGTTATCTAGTTATGTAGAATTCATAAAGTGAACTTGAATTTTCAACTTAGTTTTGAGGCTATTTTGTTACTTGAAACACAAATGATCTTGTGATTATCTATTTGATAAGAGTGAAGTCATGTGGCCTGCTAGAGTTCTTATCCTTTGGCAGGGAAACATTCCCCTGTGATGAAGTTTGAAGGAATATTGGAAGAGAATGAATAAAATTATATTATAAGTATGGCTATTTATACAGGGTAAAGACTCTTTTTGCTTGGGTTGCTCAACATGTGACATTTCCTGAGGAAACTTCCAGCCCACAGGTTTTAAGGGGCAACATTTTCCCTTCCAGATATTGTCCAGCAATCTTACTCCTCTATTCTCTTGGAAGAATGATTACTATATGAAAAATATCTGGTCTATATGTTTGTTTATTGTCATGAGCCTTCTATTAAACTGCAAATTCCATAATACCAGGGATCTTCCTTGTTTGGTTCACTGCTGTATCCTCAGTGATTAGAATCATCATTCCCAGAAAATGTAAATGTTCAATACATATTTGTTGAATGAATGAAAACAGTATAAAAACAGATATGGAGTGACAAAAAAGCATATTTGACTGGGTTCAGTGGCTCAGTCTGTAATCCCAGCACTTTGGGAGGCCAAGGCAAGAGGATTGCCTGAGCCCGAGTGTTTGAGATCTGCTCTGGGAACTTGGTGAGACCTTGTCTCTACAATAAATCAAAAATTAGCTGGGCATGGTAGTGCACACCTATAGTTCCAGCTACTTGGAATGCTGACGCAGAAGGATCGCTGGAGCCCAGTAGGTTGAGGCTGCGGTGGCTGGGAGCGTGCCACTGCCCTCCAGCCTGTGTGACAGAGTAAGACTCCAATTCAAAAAAAAAAAAAGCATATTTATCCTTCAGTGAGATTTCTCCTTTTGTTGTGGATTCTTTTTTTTTTTTTTTTTTTTATTATGTTATTGTGGGGTACAGTTAGGGGTTAGGCATACAGCAATGTTTCGTTCAGGTACCCTTGTTGATAAGAGGTGTCTCCCCATCCCCAGACAGATATCCACCACCATTAATCCCATCTCCCTCACCCTCTGTTGTGGATTCTTAATTTAAATATAACTATACATGTATGCTGTGGTAATAACAACTTTTTACAATATTTGTTTCAGAATATTGGATTAATTTTCTCAGTGGACTCTTTCATGACAAAGTCATAATCCAAAAAAAGTATACTAACATTAAAAATTTTTAAACAAATATGGAGAAAGAGGACTTTTGGAGTACTAGACAGAAAATATTTGAAATTAGATGAACTTGAATATATTTTTATACAAGAAAATATTTTTAGATCAAATATTAGGGGATTCCAACCTGTCTTTTCACAAAACAACACTTTAACAATAACCTGCAGATGAAAATAGTTATAGGAGAACTCCAAAGTACAATGAGATTCTGCAGCAACTCAGTGGAGCACAAAAAACTAAGGTGACCACATAGAAAAACATAAGAATCTTTTATCAGTTTCAATATTTCCCTTTGCTTGACACAGCTCAGTGATATCTTTTCTCATGGGGGGAAAAATGCAGGAAGACTCCAGCAGTTTTCACTGCTGACGAAACCAGCAGTACTTGTTGTTACCACAGGCACCCACAGCTTTTTCCACCAAGGACCCTCACCGTCTTTACCAGTGCTAACACCTGCTGATGACACAGCCTGGAGTGCCTACCCTGTGCTCCTCCTGCTATCCCTACCACACCACCTTGGCACTGGCACTAGCACTTTTTTAACCACAGAACCGAAGCCAGTATATCCCATGCAGCCGGTAACTTCACACCCATCCATATGTGAAGGTCCTTCCCCACTGAAGTCAGTTGTAGGAGTCTGAAAAAATTGACTGCTCCTTCAAATACAGAGATATTAACACAAGGCTACAAGGCACATGAAAAATTAAAGAAACATGACACCACCAGAGAAACACAATAAATTTTCAGTAACTGACCTACCCCAATGAACTGGAGATCTTCCAGGTGCCTGATAAAGAATTCAAAATAATTATGTGAAAGGAGTTTAGTAAGCTACAAGAGAACACAGACAATGCAACAATATCAGAAAGACAATACATAAACAAAGCAAGAAGTTCAACAAAGTGATAGGAATCATAGAAAAGACCCATACACAAATTATGGAGCTGAAGAATACAATGAGTGAAATGAAAAATGCAGTGGAGATTCTCAACAGTAGACTCAATCAAGCAGTAGAAAGAATCTGCAAACTTGAAGACAGGTCATTTGAAATTATCTAATTAGAGGAGAAAAAAAGATAAAAAAATAGTCAATAGATGCAGAAAAAACATTTCATAAAATTCAAACCTTTTCATGATAAAAACTCTCAACAAATTAGGTTATGGAGACCGTGTGCCCCAGCACAATAAAGGCCACATATGACAAACCCCTGCTAACATTATAATCAATAATGAAAAATTGAAGGCTTTTTCTCCAAGATGGGGAACAAGAGAAGAGTGTCCACTCTTACCACTTTCATTCTGCATTGTGCTGAAAGTCCTAGCCAGAGCAATTAGGCAAGAGAAATAAATAAAAGGCATCCAAATAGGAAAGGATGAAGTGAAATTGTCTGTTTGTTGATGACATGATATTATATGTAGAAAATTCTAAATGTGCTACCCCAAAATTGCTAGATGAATAAAAAAAATTGATGACACAAATAGAAGAAAAGACACCCCGTGTTCATGAATTGAAAAAAATAAATATTGTTAAAATGTCCATTCTACCAAAAGTGATCTACAGATTCAAGCAATCCCTATCAAAATTCCACTGTGATTCTTCACAGAAATAGAAAAACAATCCTAAAATTCATGTGAAACCACAAAAGTTCCCAGATGACCAAAACTATTTTGATAGAAAAAAAGCTGGGTTCATTACACTATTGGATTTCAAAATATATTACAAAGCTATAGTCATCCATATAGCATGGTAATGGCATAAAAACTGACACATTGAGCAATGGAAGATAGAAAGCCCAGAAATAAACCTACAAATCTACAGTCAGTTGATTTTTGACAAAGGTGTTGAGAGCATGCAATGGAGAAATAAGTCTTTTTAATAAATAGTATTGGAAAAACTGAATATCACATGTAGAAGAATGATATTGAACCCTCATCTTACACCATATGCTAAATTAACCTAAAATGGAATAAGGAATTAAATGTAAAACTGAAGTCATAAAACTATTGGATGAAAATATGGGAAAAATCTTCTTGACATTGGTCTCGGCAATGATTTTTAGAAAATGATACCAAAAGTATAGGAAAGAAAAGCAAAAATAGACAAATGGGATTGCATCAGACTAAAAAGCAAAGGAGACAATCAGTAGAACATACAGGCAACCTAGGATTGAGAGAAAATATTTGTAAACCACATATCTGATAAGAGCTTAATATGCAAAATATATAAGAAACTTGTTCAACTCAATTTCAAAAACAATCCCAAATAACCTGATTTTAAAAGGGGCAAAGGACCTGAATTCTTTTCTCAAAAGAAGACATGTCAATAGCCAACAAGTATAAGAAAAAGTGCTCAACACCACAAATCATCAGAGAAACACAAGTCAAAATCACCACGAGATATCACCTCACATCTGTTTAAATGGCTATTATCAAAAATATGAGATTATAAATATTGGTGAGAATCCAGAGAAAATAAAATTATGTACCCTGTTGGTGAAAATGTAAATTAGTACAGCCATTGGGAGAAACAGTGTAAATACTAGCAGTAGAACTACCTTATGATTCAGCAGTACCACTCCTAGGTTTATAACCACAGGAAATGAGATTAGTATCTAGAAGAGATATCTGCAATCCTATGTTCATTGAAGCATTATTCATAGTAGCCACAATATGGAAACAACCTAAAGGTCCATTAGTGAATGAATGGATAAAGAAAACATGGCACATATGCATGATGGAATATTATTCACCTTGAAAAGGAGATCCTGGCCAGGCATGGTGGCTCATGCCTGTAATCCCAGCACTTTAGGAGGCTGAGGCACGAGAATCACTTGAACCCAGGAGTTCGATATCAGCTTGGGCAACATGGTAAGACTTCATCTCTACAAAACAAAAACAAAAACAAAAACCCCAATATATATATATGTGTATATATATATATATATATATATATATATATATATATATACAAATATGTGTGTGTGTGTGTGTGTGTGTGTGTGTATATTTTGCCTTTTTTTTTCCTCCTCTTTCACATAAGCAAACTGGTTCATCTGGAGAACTAAACAAAAAAATTGCTGGGGAGAGATTGGGTAAATATAAAGGGTAGGACATGGGGCTCATGCCATTTTTAGTAAAAAACTGCTGAGCACTCAACATGGTATGTGCAGGTACGTTGTCATGTTGGAAAAACCACTCACCTGTTTGCCACAACTCAGGATGTTTCTTCTGTAAATCATGATGTTATCCTTTCAAAACTTCCAGATAAAACTGGTTGATCATTTGATATGGAGGAACAAATTTTGAGTGCGTTACAAGAAATCTGACCTCCAAAAAAGAAATCTGGTTATTTTGGGGTCCCCCTCATGTAAACATGGTTAACAGCACTTTATTGTATACTTGAAATTTCCTGATAAGGTAGATCTTAAGTGATTTCACCACACATGAAAAAAATTGAAAATAGTAACTATGAGGTGATGGCTATACTAAAAGAGAAATTATTTTTGCTTTCAATATGGTCTCATAGAGAATTCTTTTTGATGTTGGTGTTGGAAGACAGGAGTCACATATGCCTTGAAAGCTAGGAAAACTTCGTGTGAAGACAGAATGTAGAGTGGTCCCCATGTTCCCCAACCCTGGTGTTGAGCTTTTGTGTAACCCCTTCCCTTTGAGTGCTGATGATGACTGTGATTTGCTTCTAGCCACCAGAATATGGTAAAGGTGATAGGATGTCACTCCCATGAATCTGTTTTTATATGAGACTCCATCTGGCTAGCAGACTCCT
>CAUYQG010259072.1:0-18547 GCA_963574415.1 Tarsius wallacei
TGCTTGTTTTTTCTTTGTTGCTTTTCTGTCACCTCCCTCCCCTCCCGGCCTTTGTGTGGCGGGCCGCCGGGGGGGGGGGGGGGGGGGGCCCCGCCACAAAAAAGCCCTTTGTAACACAATATGAGGCAACACTCATATTTTTGCATAGGAGAAAAAAAGAATCCTGCACAAGACAAGGAAGAAGCCAGGGCACAGTGGAACAGCAAGTTGACTAATCTAAAGATAAGCATGCCTGGGCCTGGAATGGGAGGGAAGAAGAGCTGGGGTGCAAAGGCTTGTCCTCCTTGGACAGCCAGTGTCACAGGTTCTACGAGGTCACCGTGTCTCTGCTGTGACAGGCAGCCCTCACTCCACACAGCGTCTGCCAAAGGCATGCAAGCAGGGTCGATGCTGACTGCCAGGGCATGTCTGATAGGCATGGCCAACACAGGACTCACGGTTCTGCAGTGGGAGAGTTTCCAAGGAATATCTGTCTCATGTTTCCTATTCTCCACATGGCCTCCCCAAACCATTCTAGTCAGTTTGCTTTAAAGACAGATATCCCCATCTTTCTGTCCACAGTATTCAAAGATATCTGTCAAATGAACTGCTTGATAAAAACCCTCACCGAGATGAGCATAACTCAGAGGCAAGTTCCCAAAGCAAAGGGCCAATTTATAATTCCAGCTATGAGGACTTGAAGACATGTTTATTCAGCAGTTATTGTTATGTGCTGGAGAAAGAGAATTCAAAGACAAAACTTTAGGGCAGTGGCTTCTAATGTCTGAAATTAATCTCACCAGATTATTTGAGAGTGGGGTGGTCAGGGCTAAGCAAGTGGACCTGGTCTATGGCAGCATCTCAAACCTCTGTCTTGTCAAGAACACAATGCAGCAAATCATGTTTTTAATCAGAAAGTTCTTCTACCAAACCATGGAAGTCGTAATGTACATGTGAAAACCAGATCTATAAATTACTTAGAAAGCAAAGAACAATTAAGTGGTTAGCTGATGATTGTTGAGTTGGTTCAAACTCAACAATTTCTGAGTAAAATTTCTGTGTAAATTACTGTCATTCCTACACTTGTCGAACTGGATTTTCATTCCCTGCTTTTTGAATCAAGGTAACTTTTTTAAAAAATTTAAATAAAGACCACAGTGCACTAGAAATACTCTTGCAGGTCACATAAGAAGTGCGCTAATCTATAAGTTATTCCTCTGGATGCTAGGGACCCTAGGGACTCCTAGGGACTGCAACTTCTCTTCCTTTCCCAGTGTCTGCAATCATCTCACAGGCCAAGCACATCAATTTAAGTGATGCTGATGAGATAAGGCTGGGTATTATTTGGGGAATTTTAGGTAATGTGGAAGAAACTGCTCAGTAAAATGACTGCCCTTTTGGTGTTTTAGAATATAGAATAATTTTTATACTATTTCTCCAAATTTAAACCTATTTTCTACTTGTGAATAAGTATTTGAAAGGTTTCTTTACTGACTTCTATTTTTTCACTCCTGTTACTTGCTCTTACGTATGTTTCACTTCTGTCTATGAGTACCACTGAGTCTTAATTTGTTCCCCAGAAACATAAAGATCCATCAGGGGTTGAAACACCTGGTTTAGACTGGACCCTGAGTTCCCTGTGAGATCTTTGCTTCTCTGTACACACCTAGGATCCAGGGCTTCCCTTGGGGCTGCAACTGTCATGTCAGTGTGGGAAATTACCTTTAAATAAGCCAGAGACATGGAGCACAAGTTTGGGGGATGGTAATGACTGAAAATGTGGCAAGAGAATAGTAAAGCCCATTTTTTACATATTTCACAATTTGGTGCAGAATGGATCCTTAATGCAAAAATGTGAACTTTGTCTTTACTTTCAAATATGAAGGGAACACAGAAAACATGAAGGAGAAAGTTAAATTCCCCAGCTCTTTTTAAAAATAATCCCCAGATTCAACCCAAGCCCCAGCATAGCATTGCTACGGCTCATGCGGTAATGAACAACACATGGTCTTTGCTGCCTGAGAAAATGCACATAAACGACCAACACTCCCATTGTTCTCTGTGCAACCCCTCCCCACAAAGTCACGCGGGAGCACTAGCCAGTGGCCACCCCCAGGTGACCATGAATGCCAGAACACAGTGTACGCAGGCATCAAAGAAAACCAACGCAGTGAAGAACCGTTCTACCTCTCTGCTGTGAAGACTGAATGTGAGAACACACACACCAGCTCCCCATTCTGGGCTCTGGGCTAGTCTCAGTGAGTCATGAAAAGAGAATGGCTCCCTCACCACCACCCGGTGAGGAGTGCTAGAGATATAAGGCGGCCACGTTGAGCTCACCAAACAGAACAGGCAAACGAAAGTTGTAAGTACACATCTGCTCTTTTGACTCTTAGTATCATTTCTGAAGACATTTAAAACATTACCTAAGCTTTGGAAAATGGGGCTGTGTCAACAAATGCAAGGCTTCAAGCATTACTTTTCCTCTCAAGCTTACTCTTGTGAGGAGAATGCTAACCTATCAGCATTTCTGGTCAGAAAACCATTTTATTTATTTATTAGATTGGAAAACATGGTTTATTTAGAACGTAGTTAGAGAGAGAGAGAGAAAAGGGGACCCGCCTCTCCCAAATTGGGGATGGGGCAGAGCTGACAGAGCAGCAGGCCAACCACTTCATTTTAAATATCTTTTTATTTTCACCATTGCAATTCCCAATAAAGAAATGCGAAGAAATTAAATAAAAATGAAAACAGATGGCATAATCCTTTGCTTGGTTAATCAGATGCACAGGATCTCACATGTTGCCAAAATGGAAATTTAAACACCTCAGAACTGAAATAAATGAAGAAAGACTTATTATTGACAATGGATAGCAGAAAAATTGGGTTAGTCTGGATCAATATAAGGAATTAAATACAAATCTGGGGACTTGAGTTATACATGCCCCGAATAAACCAAGACCTGGCTTGTCTGAGGATCAGGAATGCTTTAGGAACAAGTGGGTCCGCAGCTGGTGGACAGTTTATCACTAGGCTGTTGGCTTCCAGGCAATGACGAGCCTGATAATTGTTCTGTCCTGTGACTGAAGTGCTGGAGAGGGTGGCCAGAACAAGAGCCCAACATAAAAATCATGTTAGAGTAGATGTGATTCGCCTCTCAGGACTTCCACTGGGCACCGCCTCCAGCAAGATGGGGCTGTGAGGACGCCCTCCTCACTCCAGCTGCTAAAGCTATCTGTCCTGCCTGCCCATCTCCTGTCTCCATCCAGAGGTGGGACAGAGAGAAGCGGGTGGACCTGGGTCAACTGTTCGCTTGGCAGACATCCAAACACCGTTAAAAACCACACTGTTATAAAAATAACTAGGCTGTAAAAGAGTTTTCTTCTGGCCGGGCTGGGTGGCTCAGCCTGTAATCCCGTGCTTTGGGAGGTCGAGGTGAGTGGATTGCCTGAGCCCGCAGGTTCGAGACCCACCTGGGCAACTTGGTGAGCCCTCATCTCTACAATAAATCAAAAAATTAGCCGGGCATGGTAGCGCGTGCCTGTAGTTCCAGCTACTTGGAAGGCTGAGGTGGAAGGATTGGCGGAGCCCAGCAGGTTGAGGCTGCGGTGGCCGGGAGCGGCCACTGCACTCTAGTCTGGACGACAGAGTGAGACTCCAACTCAAAAAAAGAGTTTTCTTTTTTAACTTTACTTTTTAGGTTGGGGTTTACTTTTCAGCGTGACCCTTTTCTACTCTGGACAAATGCTGACTTGATTTGAGGAGAGTTTCTAGCCATATTGCTGTCTTCTTGGAATGATAGGGCCATCTTCACTGCTTTTTATGTGAGTCAGTCCCTAAAATATATATTTTTGGGGAGATGAACAGCAGGCTTTTTCTGCAACCAAAAGTCTAAGCTGTAACAAAGGAGGGAAAAAAATCCCTGGGGAACTATCTTGCCCGTAATGACTGGAAGGGGATTTGGACTCATTCCTGACTTTTACACGAGGACAAAAGCAGACAGCCTTGCTGGATGAAAGACATTTTTTAAAAATTCCATAAAAATGAGACCAGAAAGATACACATACAAATCCTGCCAGCTGAACACATTCATGCCCAGCAGCTTTTCTGCCACCCCCCTCCACCCCCGTCTGCCCCCACCTTCCATTCTTAATGTACAATCCACGTGGCTATTTAGCACTGGGTGGGTGGGGAGGGGGAAGGTAGGGAGGCTGGAAGGCTGAAAAGTGATTTCACCAGCCCTCACATGGAGAGTTCTCCAGCCTCAGTGGCCCCACTGCCTGCACTGAGCCCCACACTGTGGCAACACTCTAGTGACTGCTTCTCAGCCGGAAAGCAGAGGCTCGCGAGAAGGTCTCACGCCCACTCCTAACAACAGGCAGAAGCCACGACTAGGGCTCCTCTGGGGACATAACCGCCCCTCTGTCGGAGGCTCTGCAGGCAAGGACTCAGCATGTGACCCCACACCCACCCGGGCAGTAAGCAACATCCTGCAGCGTGACATCCTGCTGGCTGCTCTGGGCTCTGGTCTGTTTAAACGCTCAGAAAGCAAGACCTTCTGAATGCTCCTCTATTCGCATGGTTTTTTCAGATGTTGAGATCCTCTGTGTTCCCCCAAGTCAAATGGTTGTTCTTTTCACAAAATTACTTAAGATTAATATCACTTACACAAAGAAAGATTATCTTAAGCAAATCAGTGTGTTTATGAGATGGCTTAGTATTTAGTGTACTGCTGACTTAGGGATAATGAGGTGCTCTCTGTTATCAAATAATGGGTTCTTGATTCTCTGTTTGGGAAGTTATTCTCAAAGCAATACAGTATTTATTATTGTCCTTGATAGACAACCATCATTAATGAGAACAGAAAGTTAATTTTGGGGGAAATAAGCAACCACATGGTGCTCAAACACCATTCTATCCATCTGACTCTGACTTTCAGGGGTTCTAACACCGTTAAGAAGCATGAATGTTTAACTCATGGGTATAGTAATTCCTGACATTAAACATAAAATGTTAGTATTAAAAGATCTAATCTTGGCCAGGCTCGGTGGCTCAGCCTGTAATCCCGTGCTTTGGGAGGCAGAGGTGAGTGAATTGCCTGACCCCGCGGGTTCAAGGCCCGCCTGGGCAACTTGGCGAGACCTCATCTCTACAATAAATAAAAAATTAGCTGGGCGTGGTAGCGCGTGCCTGTAGTTCCAGCTACTTGGAAAGGTGAGGTGGAAGGATTGCCAGAGCCCAGCAGGTCGAGGCTGCAGTTACTGGGAGCGTGCCACTGCACTCCAGTCTGGGTGACACTGTGAGATTCCAACTCAATAAATAAATAAATAAATAAAAGATCTAATCTTATTTGAAGAAGGCTTACATATGGTAATTATACTCTTCACAATGAATATGTATACTTTTAGTTAATGTCTTCCTATTGTTGAAAAAAATTGAAATAACTTAGGCTGCTCTGTTAAAGAGGAAACAAAAGATGTTTTGGGGGGGCTATTTGTAGATTTCTTTAAAAGTTGAAGCATAGGCCAGGTACAGTGGCTCACACCTATAATCCCAGCACTTTGGGAGGTCAAGATGAGAGGATTGCCTGAGCCCGTGGGTTCAAGACAATCCTGAGCAACTTGATGAGCCCTCATCTGTACAATAAATAAAAAAATTAGCTGGGCATGGTGACACATGCCTGTAGTTCCAGCTACTTGGAAGGCTGAGGTAGAAGGATAGCCTGAGCCCAGCAGGTCGAGGCTGCAGTGGCCAGGAGTGTGCCACTGCCCTCCAGTCTGGGTGACAGAGTGAGACTCCAACTCAAAAAAAAAAGAAAAATAAAAAAAGTTGAAGCATGTCTTTAAATGAAGCAGGAGACACAAAAAGACCCTTCTATACAAAATGGTTTGAAAGAAAATTCTGTAGTTAGTAGTTTAAACTGCATGATTGATTTATTTCAGGTGGTGACTGACTTCTCTTCTTTCGTATATACATTTATTATTATTTTTTAAAATTAAGACCAGATCCAGAATGCCAGCACGGAAAAGTCTTTTACCCACATCCTAGAAAATGTATGAATTGCATAAGAACACACATAAGCAGAATATGCTATAAACCATGCTAACTTCTAAATGTTTTCATAGAGCTGCATGACAACACTCATTTTTATACAGCATTAAAAAAAGTGGCTTTGGAATACTCTGCAATGAGCCTGCCAAGCACCATCACTCTCCACATCATCCACAGAGCAGGTTAGCTAAAGTTTCAGAGTCTCAAGGGAAGGAATATTAGCTTAGAAAGAGTTACAGCTGTGTAGAATGAGGAAACACGATTTCTTCCTCCAAACCACAAAGCAAATATCTAATACATTATATTCTAGGGTCTCTGATTGCTTAATTCAAAAACAAATAAAGGAACAAAAGCCCTAACCAATTAGGAATTCCATTTACACTTATATTTTAGTAACACTTCCATCAAAAGCAAAATGCTGCTCCAACTAAGGCTAATAAGCACTTGAAAACAGGATTAAAATGTTTACCACCGACTGGAGGAGGTAAAGGCCTAGTGTGTGTGGGCATTCTGCAGGCCACAGTCCCTCCATCTACGCCCCCAAGCATACAAAGGGCTAAGGACTGCAATTCCATAATCTTATCTCATTTCATTTTATGACGTCTCGTCCCCCTCAGCACATGTACTGAATAGAACTGAGTTTTGTTTTTTAAATTATCATTTTGTAATTTCTTGAGGACTGCATCTCACTTTTTTGGGACACCACATACTAAAGCCACAACAAAAATAAATGCCAAAGAACAAAAAGAAAAGTGGGTTGGAGAGACTGCTTTTGGTATTATTCACAGGCCCCATCTGGGAGCCGAAAGCTCTGCTCTGTCCACACCACGTGCCCTGTGCCTCAGGACTAGACAGCTTTCTAAGAATCTCCCACATCTCCCTGTCAATAAGTCGTCCTGAGCGCAATTCCCTGCTTGTCTGTGTTGCTTGGAGTAACTACGGTGAGAAAGAAGGAAGGGAGGGAGGGAGGGAGGCCCAGAGTTATTCCAGGCAGAAACAAAGCAGGCTTGGAGACAAAGGGAATGAAAAGAACGCCTCTGCTATGAACACCAATTAACGGCACCATCCTGTCCTTGGCGGGAATTAGCGCCCGTGTGATGAAACGGTACTGCCACGGGCCAGAGGCCGCAGTGGGAAATAACCAGACCACCTCTGCGTGGGGCCTGGGCTGAAGGGTGACTGGGGTGGGCACTGTGTGTTCTTTCTTTGTAGCTGGAGAGAGACAAAGGGAAAAACATTCCATTTTTGGTTCCTATGTCATAATAAGCACATTCCCTTTTTGTTATTAAAGAGGCCCTTATTCAACTTTACGTGCGCTTCTGGGCCCGTGGGCCACTTCTTACCATAATCCATCAGCCTTAGGAAATAAAAGAGGAAAGGAAAGTTGCCTTAGGGCTACTGATAAGTCTGAGAAGTTTTCAATGGCTGTAGCCTTAGACATAAGAATAACTCCAGTCTTTTCATGCTGATAAGTGCAGGTCCATTTCACTACAGTAGGAACCGTCAATTTTAACAGGATGTGACAATAGAAGCTTTTTTCAACTGCACATCTGAGAAAATGGACATGATATGACAGATGATTCCTTATAGCCAAATATTAAAGGTATCAATAGAAGAGGCATTTTACATAAAATCAGACTGAAAGGAGATGTGCCCACTGTTATCAGGGGTTGCCTGTGGGTGCTGTGTCCCCTTTGCAGCACCACGTCTGGGGATTTTTAGCATATAGAGTTTCAGAGAAACTAGATATTCTGGGCTTATGTGGTTTGTTCATATTTGCATGCTTTATATGAGAACTGCAAAATTAATAGGAACATCTGAGCTGGGGTTGCCTAGTCACCACCACCACTCCTTGGAGACAGGGAGAGGAAGTGGAGGAAGTCTCCATGGAAGAATTCCATGGCTCGTTACCCTGCACTCCCAGGCGGACTCGCTGCTTTTATGGACTTGCTCACTTGCCCTAGAGGCCAACTCTGAGCACCTGGAGGAAATTCTTCAGCATGAAAAGCCAAAAATTTGTGTTTCCCCTGATACCTAGCTGAAGAGATACACTTTTAGAAAGAGCACATACCAAGAGAGATTACAGCTAAAGAAGAGGATGCTTGCTCCTGGTCTGGGGAGAAGAAAAGGATTCTAAAACTAGGAAAGGTCATTTTGCCTGACGGCTCCTGACTCGAACATGGTTACTTGAGCACTTTGGGGGCGGGGGGAGGTATCAGTCTATTTTTAATATTAACTTCAAAACTTTTAACATTTCAAAAACTTATATTTACCCCCCAAATGTCTATAGTATAATACCAAATAATTTTAAGTTTCTTTGCTTTTGGCTGAATATATATATAATAACACTTTTTTTTCATGGAAGTGAGAAAACAAAATTTTAAAAATGCAACTTATTTAAAATGAAATAAAAAAAAACTTTTAATGAAGATTTTGGAGAGCATAACAACAACAGCAAGTAATTCTCTCTCTGTGCAGATGAGGAAACTGCAGCTTAGGGAGGTTGACAAGGATTTGTATCTGAGGTCACATGGGTAGGGTGAGCAGGGACAAGAACACCAGGGTTCTGGCTTCTATAGTAATGCACTATTTTCCACTATCCTAGAATGCAAATTCTGTCTTAAACTTGAATGCGTTTAAAAATGCTTAAAGGGAAAAAACAGATTTGGGATAGAATTTAGTCTGCATAGCAATCTGTGTGAAACAATCAGTCTTCCTAGTTGAAACAATACAATATTGTCATAACCACTTCTGTGGTTTTTGTTTATTTACATGAAACTGAATATCCTCTGCATTAATATCTCTAATGTGAGCTGGGCAGTATTGTTAACCCACCTTGGATACTTTCAGAACAGGTTCATATTATGTGTCTCAACAAAGAAATTTCTTTATCCTATATTTAGCCTTTGAGATGTTTTCCTTTAATCTATGAAAACAAAAATTGCATTGGTGAGAATCCACACTCCCCACCAAAAAAGAAAAAAAAAAAAAAAATCAAAAAGACTTGAAGAGAACTCAAGAATAATGAAGCATGGAGTTCACTTCGTATACGGATCTGTGCAGTGTTAAGGGAGGGTCACCACATTATGTTTTTCCTAAGTTTGCATCAGGGGAATATGCACAGTGGTGGAATAGATTCCATCTGTCCTATAAAAGGGTATACTTATTTCAGAATGAGAACCAATCCAACAGTTCCACTCTCTTATCAGTAGAGCTGGGCTCTCCTGTTGGAACGCTCATAAAAGATCATTTACAGCTCTTCTTGACCTTACCTTTTCTTGAGTCATTTTCCTAACAATTGCTTAGCAGTAAAACTCTCCTGATTCAGGGCTGTGCAAGTTACTGGTGATGGCAGCGTCAGCAAATAAAACAGGCTTCTGTGCAGATTACTCCAAGCAAGACTGGCTCACATGTGCATAGGAGGCTGCCCCACTGCACATATCAGGAAGCAGAAAAACGGCTCTTCCCAAAGCACTCCAACAAATGAAGCCCCAGATTGCTTGCAGGTGTAAGAGAGGCCTTGCAATCACTCTCTATGATCTGGTGGGCACTGTAAAGTTACTTAGGGATTTATTTCTTGGATATTACCCAGAACCATTTTTTCTTTTCAAATAAGATGCACATATATTTCCCCATAATCAATTTAATAGGTGGAATTATAATATATTAAAATATCACTCTGATATAACAGCATTCAGGAAATTGTCTTGAAATTACTACAAGGTTTAGAAAAGGATAAAAAGTCATTTTTAGACACACACACACACACACATACACATACACACACACATACACACACTTCTGCTTTCTCTCATCTATCCTTTATTGTGAAGTGATTTTTTTCCAGGAAATTCCACATGTCATCCATTTATTTCCATATGTGTTAGCTTAAAAATTTCGTGATGACAGCTTGAAGAACAACACCTAGAATTTCTTAATAGTTTCAGAATTATAAGAACAAAAATATATCTAGGGAAACCGAAAGAATAATAGCACAATTATCCTCCAGTATTTTAAAAAGCAAGCTTCATAACATCTCTCCAGAAGGATTCTGGGTAAACTAAAATACTGCTAGGATTCAAAATTCCCTCTATAGAAAGAATATTGTGTCTTTTTAAGACCTATTATTCTTCAGTAAAATTGTTCATTAAAGTACTTTGGTCTAAACGTTGGGGCTATTTATGAAGCCCTGTTGTTACTCCTATTTTGTTGACAAAGAAAACAAAGTTCAGAGAGAGAAAATAATTCATTTGGGACCCCGAGCTCACTAGTGGCTGAGATGTATGACGTTACCAATTGTTCTTTTCACTGCACAGAAATTTATATTTTCAATCAGAAGATCAATATATATCATCTACTTCAACCCACCCAGTGCAGGAATTCCTAGGGCACAGGGTCACTGGGGGACCATCTTGTATACCTGTAGACAGGGAGAGGTCACCATCTCAAGGCAGTGGGACAATTTAACATAAATATGACAAAAAAACAAAAACCTAGGGTGACGTTTAAAAATGTTTTGTGAATAAAAAAATACAAGGAACATTATTGAAAACTATGTTCAGAACAACAAAGTCAATAGCCACACAGCCAGCACTTACCTCCACCATAGCAGTCCATTAATCAGAGATAATTTTGTTTTCTTTGGTATTCCAAGAACAAACATGTAGAGTTAAGCAGTGCCACTTCTGCTTCAGATGCTGAATGCACATTTCCTGTGCCCCTCCGCCCCCATCTGACACACAGTCCCTTCTTTGGTGGGTTTCTCCACCCCAACAGCCCCTTTTCCACTTGTTCACAATACACTGAAAATGCCCAAGCCTCACCAGACTCCCTGGCTCTCTGCAACTCGCTGCCTTTTGAAGCACATATATGGATAATGGCTGGCGAGAAAGTGAAGGCAACATTAAAAGTACACCAGGTCAGGATGGAGATTCTGGTAGAAACCATTCCTGCTGGCATGTCTCACAGGTGGTGGCCTGTGAGACACTCACTTCACTGGCTGTGTGGTCTGGACAGATGTCAAAGGTGATGGCGAGCTGGCCTCTTTGGGAGCGTCACAGGACAGAGATCCACAGGGATCCGAGAACCCCCCCAACCCCGCCTTGGTTTTGGTATCCTATTGCCTTCTCCTCAAAGTAGAGCTTACCTACTTCTCAAATGGCCTCTGCAGCAATCATTCTTTTGCCTCTTTTCACCAGTTCTGAGTATAAAGCCAGAATCTGGCACACACACGCTCCCTGGAATATAAAGGTGACGCTGGGAGAGCCCCTCTCCTCATACAACTCGATATTATCATACGGCTACGATTCTCACGAAAAAGAACAAGAGAATCTAAATATCAGTGCCAGGACACAGCCATTTTCTCAAGTAGTCTGAAACCTCTGGTTCCCCCAAATTAAACCTGAAACAGACATGAAGCCAACTGGAATCATAAGAAGGCAATTTGTAACATAGATTGTTTTAGACTGTTTACATGCCATTTATGAGAAAAAGGGATAATCAAAACCAGTCCCCAGATATTAAAAATGCCTTACAACATACAATGGTGGGGCAGTGCCCTGTTCTGAGTTGCTCATCACATTCCTAGTGGTCCCCCCACAACCACCCCCACATAGCCCCTTCCCAAGGCGGTCAGCACGGAGCACATTTTGGTTTCAAAGCACAAAACATATCTGTTTTAAAGCACATGCCAGTCACTAAGCAGCCACCTGAAAGAAAGCAGGCAGAGAGAAAGCAGCACAGGCCCGAGCATCTGCAGAGCGCTTGTGTACCTAGGTCGAGGATCCAGTACTTGCAAGTGCCCGTCTGCCCACCACCGCAGCAGGCTGAGCTGACAGAGGACAGTGAGTCCAGCGTGTCTCCCGGCTTCACTCCGTTTGGCATGGTGACGGGAGCTGACTGGAGGTTGAAGGTTCAGAACCTCTACCCTGCCTCTCCCTCCACAGCAGTAAACCCAGAGAACAGCTCAACAGACACTCAGACACAGACTGGGGATGCGACAGGGACAGGCACACAGACAGGGACTGGGCAGCGCTGCCGGCGCCAGCTCCCAGTCCAGCCTGAGCGTGTTCCTCTCCCTCACTGGCGTCTGAGCACTGCCTTGCAGTTCGGTTTCACATGTGGGAATATCTAGACGTAGTGGATTACATTCTACCACACTGACTCTAATTGGAGCTCAAGAAAATTCTTAAGGCCCCCTGGAAACCAGATGTCTCTCCTCTCCTACACTAGCCAGAGCTGCAATTTCCTTACTCAGTGAAATGCAAAGTGACAGATGCCCTCCCCACGCAAGGCTTTCTGAATGGCTTCACTGACTTGGGCTTTGTGTACATCTGGAGGGAGGTCCTCTCTGAGACACACAACAAACAGCCCCTCCCATGTGACTTGATATAAAAAAGAAATGTAATGCAGTCTAATAGCCAACTGGTTACATCACAGTGCTACAATGCCACTCCTTACTTATTAAAAACATATCTTCATTCTTCCCTACAGGAAGTAGCCATACAAGTGAAAATAAATATCTTTACATATGATTTGTAAGGGCGTTTTTAGTAAAGCGTATGTTAAAAGCTCATTTTTGTCTTTTTCGGAAATTGGATATTTTCCTCAGCCTACATACATTCTTACTCTCTATTTGAAAGTTTCCATATGTTCTCTCCCTTGTCTCACAGCACAATGGTTTTGAATAAAAATATCCACTGTGTAAGCATCTCAGAGTATGGCTTCCAATTTCTGTGGGAAGTGTGTGTACCCTCCAAACTAGACCTGTGTGGCCCGTCTCTTTGCTTGAGGAAGAATCACCTGTAACATTCCAGACATATCTAAAATTGTAATGTGGTCCTTAGCTACTTAAATTATTTTTGGAAGGAGTGTTATTTGTTGAAGCCTGTATTTACCATAAAAGCATGCATTATCTTAAGTTTTTTGTGTTAGTAATTCTTCTTATGTCTGCTTTATCTAATCTGATAGGATAAACAATTTTATTTGTATTGTTTTATTTGCTAAGAAGAATGTTGTCTCTTTTTCTCTGTTCAATTTTAAAAAAAAGTTAAATTTTGTTTTTTCCCCCATACCCAGAATGTTTTACAAGTAAATTTAAAAAATTCTCAAAGGAAAAAAAAATGTGAAAACAGTACAGACTTTTTTTTTTTTTTTTTGAGTTGGAGTCTCACTCTGTCACCCAAACTGGAGTGCAGTGGCACAGTCCCGGCCACCGCAACTTGCTGGCCTCCGGCTATCCTTCCGCCTCAGCACACACTACCATGACTGGCTAGTTTTTGATTTATTGTAGAGACGAAGTCTCGCCAAGTTGCCCGGGCGGGTCTCGAACCCGCGGGCTCAGGCAATACTCTCACCTCGGCCTCCCAAAGTGCTGGGATTACAGGCTGAGCCACCAAGCCCGGCCAGTACAGACTTCTAGTATCTTTCTGAGTTTAAGACAATTAACAATTATTAAAAAACAAGATGAGCCGGCCTCAGTGGCTCAGCCTGTAATCCCAGCGTTTTGGGAGGCTGAGGTGAGTGGACTGCCTGAGCCTGCAGGTTCGAGACCCGCCTGGGCAACTTGGCGAGACCTCATCTCTACAATAAATCAAAAATTAGCCGGGCATGGTAGCGCGTGCCTGTAGTTCCAGCTACTTGGAAGGTTGAGGTGGAAGGATCGCCGGAGCCCAGCAGGTCGAGGCTGCAGTGGCCGGGAGCGTGCCACTGCACTCCAGTCTGGGTGACAGAGTGAGACTCCAACTAAAAAAAAAACACAACAACCAAAAAAACAAACAAAAAAAACAAAAGGATATATCCAGGGCACGCACACACAAAAACTGTCTCAGATATCGTAATAATTCTCTCACACAAACTGCCACAGACGGGAAGGGGATTCAGCATTTATGGGCTTGCATTGGGCCTCATATTCTTCTTAAAACACCAAAAGCAAAGCATAACGTTGTTTTTCCCTATAAATGGTCCCATGAGAGATCCAGATGGTGTACTTATGCCAGGGAATTCTGCACAGAGCACTTTTTATGTAAGAGAAGAAAACTTTATTACCAAATAAATAACCTCCTCTTTTGCTGGCAAAAAGCACTAAAAGTTATGACCTAAAGGAAATTAAGTTAATTGACATTCTAAGGTTTCATTTACTATACCCTTTATTAAGAAGTTTACTCTGTACCTTTCCAAAAATATAGACTGCCAAGCAAGAGCCGTTATTTAAAAAAAAAAAAAAAAAGCTGTCAGGGAAATTAATTACTTTATGTGTAATATAAGTTCTCTATGAGAGAGAAAAGGATTAAGCCTAAAACAAATAAAATAATTTTGGCTAAAGATGTATGGGAAATTTCCCCAGCGACTGGTCTCCTCCAATTGCAGGTTGACGTCTGTCAAAGAGATGCAACATTGCAGGAATACAGAGCAAGGAGGAAGAATGGCTCCCATCCCCTCCCCTCCTTCCTTCTACTCATATGCATGCACGTAAGATGAAACAGGGTGCTTTATACAGTAAGCAAAGATAAATTGTTTCAATTTCAGGTGACTAACCTGAAGGGTGACAATCTAACCCACTGATAAGAAACACAGACCCAGCAGGAATGCTGAGGTTAGTAAATGAATGGGACAGGAAAAGAGCTGAGTTTGCAAAAGGGAAAAGAGAGAAAGTTCTAACAACTGGTGAAAGCTACCCAGAAGTAAGTTTTGGACTCCAAGGCTTGTTTCTACCATGGTGTTATGATCAAGAATCTGTTCTGAGAGTCAGGCAAGTTCAGTTCAGGAGAGAAAGACCCAGGGGTTTGTAACCTCAACAGACGGTGGGAAAAAAAGCCTGCTGGAAATCATGGCCATGCGGGTGGGAAGGAGAGGAGGTGAGAAGGCAGGTGGTTGGCTTAATTTACTGGAAGCAGGTTTTAGAAGTGACAGCATGATGTGACAGAAATGAATCTGGAAGCTACTGGAGGCTTGAGAATGGGTAGAATGAGGTTAAAGTTTTTAGTCTTTAACCTCACTTTATCTGTTTAATGAGTCTATCTGTAGCGGTGAGAACAGTATCAAGTAAGAAAAGGTGGTGAGAAAATGATGACAAAAGTCTGAATTTTCAATAACCAGGACTAGAAAAGGAAGGGAATAGTGACAACATTTTAGAACAGATGGAGTTGATTTTGCAAAGAAAGAAAAAAGATGTGAAAACCGAGTAAACGGGGGGTTAGAGATAAGCATTGTAGATACTTAGCAGAATGGGAGATGTGAAATGTAGAAATTAAAAAGTGGAGTTTGTGAAGAAAACAAGACATTCTCTTTTTCTGGTACTTTTGATATGTTTTCGACAATTTATTTGGTGGCTGGACACATCATTTAAAATGTCACAAAAAGAACAGAAGATCCATTGTCTAAGTAGTGCTTTCAGGACACAGAGTTTGTTTATGAGGAAAAAAAAAGCAAGGGATGCTGGGAAGAAACAAATGGGTGATATCTGTACTAAGAAAATTGGGTGCTGACTCTTAGAATCATGGTTGTACTTCACATACCCCCAAAATAAACAATTAAAATCCACCAGGAAGGGAGGAGTTATGGGCTAAATTGCGTCTCCCCAAATTCATATGTTGAAGTACTAAACCCAGTACCTCAGAACATGACTGTACTTGGAAGCAAGAACTGTAAAGAGAGGACTGAGGTAAAATGAGATCATTACGGGGGCTCTCATCCAATACCAACTGGTGTCCTTATAAAATGAGAAGACGAGGACACAGCCACGCACAGAGGGAAGGCTGTGTGAAGATACAGGGAGAAGATGGCTACCTGCAAGCCAAGGAGCGAGGCCTCAGAAGAAACCAACTCTGCCGACACCTTGATCTCTTGTTTAGGCTCCAGAAAGTACATTTTCTGTGAGAAAATAAATTTCTGTTGTTTAAACAAGTCAACATGTGGTACTTTGTCATGGCAGCCCCAGCAAACTAGGAAGTGGGATGTGCATGTGTGAGGGGTGTGAGTTCTCCAAATGAGATATAAACACAGAGACAAATGAAGCCTGCTAGAGAAAGTAATTCTATAAACCTAGTTGAAGAAAGTGGGTGGGGAAGAAAAGAACTAACCCAACCAACTTTGAAAAACAGTATTTGGATTGTATACTGTAAAACCGAAGGAAAAAAAAACCTGTCAGTTTGTTTCTCAAGGAGTACGGCTTAGCAATTTTAAAACTACTATAACAAGAATAGGTAGAAATGAGTGTTTTCAAATAAAGTCATAATTAGTAAAGAAAATATTCAATTTCCAAACAAGGGAGAAAAAAATAACAGCATTAGAATAGGACTGATCAAGTAAGTATATTTTGGAGAATGAGAGCCAGGTATATCACTGTTAAAGAAAGAGGTTACAAATGAGGAAAGGAGGACGGTTAGAATAAAGCTGTCGTTGTTGGACTGCAGTTGGAAGCTTCAGTATGAGGTAAACTTACACACACAGAAGAAGGTGAGGAGAGAAGGAAGGAGACAGACAGATATAGACGTCTGTGTACACAAGGGTTGGTATGCATACACGCCTGCTGAGAGCACTTAAAGTCATGGCGCCACATAGCAGTGAGCAGACATAGCACCCAGACCTTGGTTTCTAAAACGTTTGTCCAATAAAAGGAACCAGGAGAACTTCTTGGGGGAAATGGCTGATTCCAAGACTGTGGCAGGGAAAATACAAGACAACCCTGGAACATCTTATGGTGCCAGAAAGGGAGTGTTCAAAAAATGACAGGAGTGTGTCAAGTGCACAGAAGGAGCTACTGATGGCCAAAGCTGGACCAATTAGATGAACAAAAATAATGATAGCATGGATTATGACCCATAGAAGAAGATAAACAGCCATGACTCCAACTAATATAAATGGAATAAATAAACGAGGTGGAGGGACAGCTCCTTCCTTACAGAAGAATTCCAATTGATAAATTTAGAAGGAATGAAAAAAACAAAAGTCCAAAAGGCAAAAAAAAATACATTAGTAATTGTTACAGGCAGAAACTATAGATGGATATCAAAATTAGTAGGTAAAGGCAGGATGAGAAACAGGATATTTGCATAGTTTAAAAATATCTCCCCACAAGGTATTTATTAATTACAAAGAGAAAAACAGTAGCTTTACAGTGGGGAAACACTTCAGACACTTTTCACCATGTTACCAAGGTCAACACACCAGCAAGGAGACATGTCATATTGGCATCCTCTGTGGCTCCTGATGTGACACACTGAGAGGGGCACAGTAGCATTCAGAGGTGTTCTTGCCAAAAATGTATAAGCTAAATTTAAGAGAAAATATAAACTCGAACTGGGGAACATCCTACAACATAAAGAGCCAGTATGCCTTAAAATCGTCAAGTTCATGAAAGACCAAAAAAAAAAAAAGACTCAGCAGCTACCAGCTACCACAGACTGAAGGAAGTTAAACAGGATGTGAATCCTGGATTGGATATTGAGTCCAGAAGGGGCATGAAAGCGAAATCTGAGACAGGGCCTGGGGCTTAGTTAGAGTCCTGTATCAGGACTCATGTCCTGCTTTACACTGCATGGGAGATGTTACAATTGGGGGAGCCAGGTACAGGATGTATGGAAATTCTCTGTATTCTTTTTGCAACTTTCTTATAAGTCCAAAATTATTTCAAAATAAAAAGTTTAAAAAAATTTTTAAAAAGAGTGTTATTTTATTTAAATGCAAATAGCTTTCTCAAGACATTGAGAATATGACAAAGTTACCAGAAAAAAATAGGCCACGTCAGAGAAGATCTTTTCTGAAAAAAGAAACATATCAGGCAAATTAAGAATCTGTGAATAAAGGGATCTGTGACTTACTGAAAAAATATCCTGAAGAAACACAAAATTATTATTTCTCCATACATTTGTGGGACAAAAGCAGGGTCAAGATTACAACAGCCAATCTTCTTTTCTTTTCTTTTTTTTTTTGAGTTGGAGTCTCACTTTGTCGCCCAGACTGGAGTGCAGTGGCACGCTCCCGGCCACCGCAGCCTCAACCTGCTAGGCTCTGGTGATCCTTCCACCCCAGCCTTCCAAGTAGCTGGAACTACAGGTGCGCGCTACCATGCCCGGCTAATTTTTTGATTTATTGTAGAGATGAGGTCTCGCCAAGTTGCCCAGGTGGGTCTCGAACCCGCGGGCTCAGGCAATTCACTCACCTCAGTCTGCCAAAGCGTGGGATTACAGGCCAATCGTATTTTCATAAAAATAAAAGTATTTTTATATAGATTGGTTGAAATGAAGCTTGTATGGTCATGGTAAAAGTCAGTGCACCCAACATTCATTTCTCCGGTAACCTTCGCTTATGATAATTATTTCTCAAACATTTAAAATTAGAACTTCAATATTCAAGTGTTGCAATTAATCTGACCATAAAAACATAAGACAGGTCATTTTTGCACAAAAGTAGTAAAAGGCCTCAATATACAAAAGGTGCTTTTATTTATTTATTTATTATTATTATTTTTGAGTTGGAGTCTCACTGTCACCCAGACTGGAGTGCAGTGGCTGCTCCC
>CAUYQG010259074.1:0-19102 GCA_963574415.1 Tarsius wallacei
TCACAACTCTAAAGATTTTGGCTACAGCCGGGCTCGGTGTCTCAGCCTGTAATCCCGTGCCTTGGGAGGCTAAGGTGAGTGGATTGCCTGAGCCCGCGGGTTCGAGACCTGCCTGGGCAACTTGGCGAGACCTCATCTCTATAATAAATCAAAAAATTAGCCGGGTGTGGTAGCGCACGCCTGTAGTTCCAGCTACTCGGAAGGCTGAGGCAGAAGGATCGCTGGAGCCCAGTGGGTCGAGGCTACGGTGGCCGGGGGCGGCCACTGCACTCCAGTCTGGGCGACAGAGTGAGACTCCAACTCAAAAAAAAAAAAAGACATGGGATTTATTAATATATAAGTTGTTAATTGCTTGTTATTCATTAACTTATTTACTAACAAACGTGTTGGCACTGTAGGTTTAATTGGCTTGTTTGGGAGAGATAAGAACCTAGAAACTTTGCTGTGAACTTGCCTGTCAGAATCACTGTTTCTCTTTTTCTTTCACGAAATACTAACTTTTGATAAATGGATGCATAAAAGCAGTGGCCAGGCCCTGGAGGGTGGTTGCATCCTATGTGTTAGCAAGTGTGGACTTGGGTGTTTGTGAGTAGAGGAGTGACTGGCTTAAGGATAGGCGTGACTGGCGCTGAAGGGTGGAGTCTCTGTCTGGGTTTCAGGAGCACCTCATCAAAATGCAGAAGCAAAAGCTGCAGCTGCCCCCTCAGCCGCCGCCACAAGCCCAGCCGGGGCCCCCGCAGCCAACAGCACAGGTGCAAGTGCAGCCTCCGCAGCCCCCGCAGCAGCAGAGCCCCCAGCTCACTACCGTCACCGCCCCGAGGCCTGGAGCCCTGCTCACAGGCACTACCGTGGCCAACCTCCAGGTGGCCCGGCTGGTAAGTTTCAGTTTTGCACGTTTGTTTTTCGTGAGCATAAGCAGTGTCCTCTTACGCGATAACTGAACCGCTACTGCTGGCTCCAAGCTTTTGGGGATTACAGCAGAGTAAACGTGAGATGTGGTCTTCCCCCAAGAACTTGAGTCCCCCTTGGAGAGCACAAGACTAAGCACATGTGGAGCCCCAAAGCTGGATGTTTGTGGGCAAGGAGCGAGCAAGGGAGTGACAAGGGGGTGAGGCGGAGCATGTGAGGTGTCTGTGCTGCTGTGGACCCTGTTAGGGGCCAGGGCCAGTGTGGCAGCCTGACACTGGCTCACAGGCACCCGCTCTGAGCACAGAGTGCAGTTGGAGGTTTTCAGAAGGAATGATGCAAGATGCAAGCTGTGTCTGGGAAGATGAGTGTTCGGCAGCGTCAGCATCCTGTGGGCACCATCCCAGCAGGGCAGCCAGATCCCAGTATGGGGGAGCTGTCTTTCAGGGTGCTGGGGACAGGCTCTGCGTCTGTCACCTGGGCCAGGGCTCACGGGCCGCCCCAAGGCTGGGATAGGCATTTTACTGTTAACTCAGTTTTGCAGGTAGAGAAATTGAGGCACACAGGCTAAGAACCTGCCCAAATCCTACAACCAGTAAACTACAGCTTAAGCTGGGACTGGGGAGCCAGGAGCTCAAGCTCAGCTGGGTAGGTGGGAGGGGCCGCCCTCTACCAGACAGGGAGCACAAGTGGGTGAACAGCCGCAGAACATAGTTCAATTTCATCTGTGTCCACAGAATGCAAATTCAGATGAGAAGAGTAGTTGCTGGACAGAAATCAGCACCCTGCATTTGGAGAGGGCTTGGTAACATGCACGCTGTTTAACTCAACAATTCTATTTATTATATCCTAAAGAAATAACAGACCATTTCCAAAGCGATGACTGTACAAGCTTGTTTGTTATAGAAATGTCAGAGGAAATGAAGTGCCCGTTACTAAGAAGTTCATTACAGAAATTATGTAGTGTGTTCAAGAAGTGATTATTTATTGTAAAGGAAAGAGAAATAGATGATAAAATACGCGTATTTCACCCACTGTTACGTGCTTCCATAACAAGCCACACAGATATGAACTGTGGCCAAAGACTAAATACCAATTTTAACATTCCCATATGGGTAGTTCAAGGAGTATGGGTGATTTTTACCATCATTGTTTTCTCAGGTACTCTCAGTTTCTGTGCATAGAGAAATGATCCTATTTCCATTTTCCTTTTTAAAAGTATAATTTAAGAAAAAAGTGCTGGGTAGCAGGGTCAGTGATAGCAGGAGAAGGTGGCATCTCTGATGAATCTGAGGCAGCTGGTTGCAGTTTGGACCGAGGCACTGGGCTGTCCTCTTGGACTGCAGGAGTAGGGAGTGAGGCCTCTGTAAAAAACAGGGCAGGGTTTGGCTGCTGGCAGGTTCAGCAGAGGTGGGGACCGAAGATGTGCACCGTGGTGGCATGGGCACCCCAGCCACAGGGGACTGAGCCTGGGGTTACCTTGCTGTGTGTGGGTCGGCGGCGCTCCAGAAACACTGGCAGTGCTGTGGCTCAGTGCCCTGGGGAGTGCAGGTCACTCAGTTTTCCTTCAGTGCCATGGTGCTTCTGAGTGTCCTCATGGCTTGATATTTTGTAACAAAATGTTTAGAAAGACACAACATCCTGAATTTCTCTGGACTCTCCCATTATTTCTGCTGTTTAGACGCGGGTTCCCACTTCTCAGCTGCAGGCGCAAGGGCAGATGCAAACCCAGACACCCCAACCGGCTCAGGTGGCCTTGGCGAAGCCTCCGGTGGTATCCGTGCCGGCAGCTGTGGTCTCCTCACCAGGGGTCACCACCCTGCCCATGAACGTCGCGGGGATCAGCGTGGCCATCGGGCAGCCGCAGAAAGCAGCAGGTGCCCCCTCCGCACCCGCCCCCTTCTGTGCTCGAGCATGGTGTCCTGAGCCTGTCCGGGAAAGTGGTCCCGGTTCTGCTGTGTCCTCTACTTTGCACCATTTCATGTGTGCCAGCATGTATTTTAGTATAAATGCCGCTCGGGGGTTTCAACTGAACTGTTACCATTCTGGCATTTCTGCCAGGCTTAGTGGCTCAATCCTGTCATCCCAGCACTTTGGGAGGCCGAGGCAATTCAGGTGTTTGAGACCAGCCTGGGCAACTTAGTGAGGCCTCATCTCTACAATAAATCAAAAAATTAGCTGGGTGTGGTGGCGCGTGCTTGTAGTTCCAGCTACTTGGAAGGATTGCCTGAGGCTGCAGTGGCTGTGAGTGTGCCCCTACACTCCAGCCAGGGTGACAGAGTGACACTCCAACTCAAAAAAAAAGTTCTGACATTTTCACATCTTTATTTAAATGGAACTTGATTTCAAAGAACCCAGAAACGTGTGGAGTGTATTGAAGGGCTGGCTTGTTTGTCTCAGCACAGCCTCACAGCGCAGAAATGAGTTCATCTGAAAAGAGCCTTGTTAGCCGCGCGATCCATTTCCCGACGTAGACCTGGGAGCTTATGGGGTATTTGGTGTCTGCAGGACAGACCGTGGTGGCCCAGCCCGTGCATGTGCAGCAGTTGCTGAAGCTTAAGCAGCAGGCCGTCCAACAGCAGAAGGCCATCCAGCCTCAGGTCGCCCAAAGCCAGGCCACCGTCCAGCAGAAGGTACTGGGGTCCCAGGGGGTGACTCTTCTGTCAAGGTGTCTCTATGCAAACCTGGCCTGTCTGTCAGGACTGGCTCCAAGGCAGATCTGTAAATCACACATGGGTGTGGCCTTCTGATTGTGCGCATTGCACATCACCTGGAAATTAGAATTCACTTCAAAAAATTAGGCATTCAGGTTTGTTACCTCTCACTAAGTATTTTCTTGGTGTCTGCAAATTCTTAAGATGGACATGAGAAATCGTGATCAAATTGGGTCACCTGACGGGTCTACCCACCCAGGTGCTGCAGAGGGCTTCAGAGTCAATCACACCGGGTGAATCTCAGCAGAGAGGAGGAGAGACATCCCCCTCTCCGAGTGGGGTGGGGGATGCAGGTACCAGCCAAGACCTCTTGGGGGAGAGGGGTGGCCAAGGGCTGAGGTCAGCCTGGAGGAAGAGGCAGGACAGGGCAGAGGGCAGGTGGTGTGAGCACCTCTGTGGGTGCCACGGGTGTCTGTGTGGGAGACATGTTGTGAAGGTGTGGGGTCCTGCAGTGAGGGCTCTGAGGGGCAAACGGTGACTGGGGGTTTAGAGGGGGCATTGTTCTTCCCCATCTCCTTTCCTTAGATAACAGCACAGCAGATTGCTGCCCAGGGCCCTCAGCAGAAGGTCACCTATGCCGCCCAGCCAGCCCTTAAGACCCAGTTTCTCACCACGCCCATCTCCCAGGCCCAGAAGCTGGCTGGGACCCAGCAAGTGCAGACCCAGATCCAGGTGAGCAGGTGCAGCAGGGTGAGCGGAGTGCAGGTGTCATGCTGCATATGCACACATGGCAGGAGGGTAAGGTCCACAGGATGGCGGTCACAGGACTGAGGAAGACCTCTGCGCCCGTCTCCTCACACCCCTTCATGGCCTTGTCACAGCGTGTCACTGGTGGCAGGTTGAAGTCTAGAGCTGCTTTTGCCTGGACATATTCGGGGCTCCCCCAGGATGGCACACACCATGTGCTGTGGGGGCTGCACGTCCTCACACTCTCTCTTGGTGTCCGTGCAAGGGTCTGAGGAGTGATACTGCTTGGCAGGTGGTCTGCTCATCACATGGCATCCTCACCTGCTGCATGGGCCTCCTGGGTCCAGGCCTTCGTCATGCTCTCCTGTTCAGTGCACGATAGGAAAGCGGGCTCTCCCCAGTGTTGGTCTGTTTCTCCATCTTCTCCCCATTCAGCTTGTCCAGGCTCCGCTTCTGTTACGGGCCTGTTTGAGGCTGTGGTTGGCTCTCTTTCAACTCCTGGGTGTTTGGCCTCACTTCTGTGGGTGGCAGCCGTTGTCTTCCAAGTCGCACGGCTCATCTCACCACCCGATGTGTCTTTTGATGAATGGAAGTTTGTCATTTCCATATATGGAATGAGTCCCCTTTTCATTTTTAGGCAGAGCTTGTTGTGCCTTGCTAAAGAAATCTCCCCAGAGGCTGTGGCGTTGTCTTCCTGCCTTTGACTCTTCTGGAGTTGATTTTTCCATGGGATATGGAGATGGGAATTCAGTTCAACTTGCCATGTGAACACGCTGTTGTTTCCAGCCCCACTTACTGAGAAGCCCATTTCTCCCCCCTGACCCACAGTGCCCCTCCCCGCCCTCCCTCCTGAGCTGTGGGGGCTCCCTGCCAGCCCCGCTGTCGCCAGGTCCCCGCTGGTCCCTACTGCGCTGTCTCACTGCTCTGGCCATGAGACTTGGTGTGTGGAGGGCAGGCCCTTCCACCACGCCCTTCCTCGGTAGTGGGCTGGCTGCTCTGGGCTCTCTGCCTTCCTTACTGGTTTTAGGGTCAGTTTATTTGGTTTGCTACTATAATCAAGATGCTGGAGTTTCTCGTAGAATTGCATTAATTCTACAGACCGGTTTTGGGAGAGTTGACATCTTTACAGTCTTGGCTTCAGATTCACCAACATGATGTGTCTTTCATTATTTAAGTCTTCTTTAATGCCTTTCAATTAAGTTTTCTGATTTTTTTATGAAAGTCTTAGATTGTGTTATAGTCTTAAGTAATCAGTATTTTCTGATGCTTTTGTAAAAAGAAAGAGAGTTTACATGTCACTTTCTTTGTTTTGTTTTGAGTTGGAGTCTCGCTCCATCACCCAGGCTGGACTCACAGCCACCCCAGCGTCAACCTGCTGGACTCAGGCAATCCTTCTGCCTCAGCCTTCCAAGTAGCCAGAACTACAGGCACACACTACTACACCCGGCTAATTTTTTTGTTTTATTGTAGAGACAAGGTCTCGCCAAATGGCCCAGGCCAATCTCGGACCCCTGGGCTTAGGTAATCCTCTCGCCTCAGCCTCCCAATGTGCTGGGATTACAGGCTTGAGCCATCACACCCAACCATGCGTCATTGTTTTAATCACCTTTCATTAGAGTAAGAAAATTCTGTTCTGTTCTAGTTTGCAAGACATGTCTGTTCCTCTTGTCCTAGAGACACGTCTGTTTCGCTGATTGTAGAGCCGTGTCTGTTCCTCTTGTCCTAGAGAAGTATCTGTTCCCCTAGTCCTAGAGACATATCTGTTCTCCTTGTCCTAGAGACGTGTCTTTCCCCTAGTCCTAGAGATGTGTCTGTTCCCCTTGATATAGAAATGATGTCTATTCCCCTAGCCCTAGAGACACGTCTGTTCCCCTTGTTACAGTACTCTTGTCTTGTTAGAAACTGTCATACAAGCCGGGCGCAGTGGCTCAAGCCTGTAATCCTAGCACTTTGGGAGGTGGAGGTGAGAGGATTGCCTGTGCTCTGGGGTTCAAGACCAGCCTGAGCAACATGGCGAGCCCTTGTCTCTACAATAAATCAAAAAATTAGCTGGGCATGGTGGCACTTGCCTGTGGTTCCAGCTATTTGGAGGG
The DNA here is from genome assembly GCA_963574415.1 of Tarsius wallacei. Taxonomy (NCBI): domain Eukaryota; kingdom Metazoa; phylum Chordata; class Mammalia; order Primates; family Tarsiidae; genus Tarsius; species Tarsius wallacei. Next base: position 6,401 of record CAUYQG010259074.1, read on the forward strand.
CTGAGGTGGAAGGAGCACCTGAGCCCAGGAGGACGAGGCTGCGGTGGCTGTGAGCGTGCCACTGCACTTCAGCATGGGTGACAGACTGAGACTCCAACTCAAAAAAAAAAAAAAGAAAACAATCATTGTACGCACTTTCTCCCCCGGACATCTCCTTCGGCTTCGAGGCTCTGACCCTGTCCGGGTACTGATGGCACCAGCTCCACATCTGCAACCTTGCTGACCTCACCTCCAGCTCTGTTGTCCTCGCTGATTTTGACAGTCAGGAGCTGCCTGCTCCCTCAGGCATCTCAGCCCCGGGTGCGCAGCCCTGAACTACTTGCAGAGGCTGCCGGTTCGTGAAGAGCAGCTGAGTCTGCAGACCTTAGGCCTTACTTGGGAATCCCCACAGTCATGTGTGTATCTCTGCCCTGCTGCCGCTCAGGCCGCCTGCAGTCCTGTAGGTCTGCCTGCCAAAGGGGCTCCTCTGCTCCTCCGCCTCACATTTCCATGTTTGTCGCTACCCGCACCTTGGTGAATTCTGCACCTCATGGCCAGCACACGCTGGGAAGGCACTGTGGCAGTGTCTCCCACAGAGTCCTCCCACGGTGAGCCCTCACTCCTGTGCAGCCTCCTGGCCCAGGGCCCCTCCCAGCCTTGCTCAGTGCCCCTCCTTGGGAGGGGAGGTTCTAGACTGTCCTTTCAGCCCAGCTTCCTGTCTGCCTTTCCTGCTCTCTTTGCTTCCATCATAACACCTTCAACAAATACCGTATAAATTACTTGTTTTTCTCAGGTATTTTTATCTCCTCCTCCCATAAAGCAAGCTCCATGGGCACAGGGATGCTTGAAGGCCATTAGGACAGTGGTAGGTAGGCTGTGGAGTTATCTGATGTTCTCCTCAGAGATGCTTATATAGTGGATTATATTAACAGACTTCTCATGTTAAGTTATCCTTGCTTTCTGGGGCAACTCAGCGGGTCCTGTGGGATCCTGTGTCCCTTGTCTTTCCTGTACACTGGTGAGTTTTCTTTGCTGGTGTTTTTTGTCTGTTTCCATGATGGCTTCTGGGCAATACAGCCTCTCATGGTCCTTTGTTATACTTCTCTCGTCAGGGCATTTGTTTTTTGTTCTTTTTGTCATGGGGGTTTCTTGATGTCACCCAGGCTGATCTTGAACTCCTGAGCTCAAGCAGTTCTCCCACCTCAGCCTTTCCAGTAGCTGGGACTCTAGGCATGCACTGCTGTGGCCAACTTTTGTCAGAGTTTTTACTTCCTTCTTTTGGTTTCTTTCGAGTTGATTTTGCTAGTCTTATCTTGTTGAGATGAAGTATTACTTGAGCTCATTTAGCAGATTTATCATTTGGTTTTCCTTCAGCTCTTAATATGTTTAAATTTCCATTTTGATTTCTTTGCTCTCTGGGTTCTTTTTAGAAATGTTTCTTAACTTCTAGGTAAGATTTTCTAGTTATCTTTTATTATGGACTTTTAAAAAATCTTCATTGTATTGTTGTGAGAGAATGAAGTCTGAATGGTTTCAATCTTAGAAACTTGCCACGTAGTCCAAAATATGATCGGTTTTTAGAAAGGTTTTGTTTCTTTCCAAAGCAGTTTTTAGTGTGGACGCAGTTTATGAGACCACTTTGTCATGGCTGAGTCGAGTTCGCTATTTGTGTTATTTCAGTCTTCCATGTCCTAACCAATTTACTTGTTAGTTTTTTTGAGTTGGAGTCTCACTCTGTCGCCCAGACTGGAGTGCAGTGGCTGCTCCCGGCCACACTGCAGCCTCGACTTGCTGGGCTCCGGCGATCCTTCCGCTCAGCCTTCCAAGTAGCTGGAACTACAGGCGCGCGCTACCACGCCCGGCTAATTTTTGATTTATTGTAGAGACGAGGTCTCGCCAAGTTGCCCAGGTGGGTCTCGAACCCGCGGACTCAGGCAATCCACTCACCTCAGCCTCCCAAAGTGCGGGATTACAGGCTGAGCCACCGAGCCCAGCTAATTTGCTTGTTTTTATTCCCTGAGAGATATGTGTTTAAATCTCCCCTCCAGTTATGCATTTGTTTCTCCTTAGATTTCTGATTTTGCTGTGTGTTTCAGAAGGCTTCCTGGCAGTCTCCTAGGCGTTTACGCTTTGTTGCTTTGAAGTGACCCTTGGTGCCCTTAGTGGTACCCTTGGCCTTGGAGCCTGTTCTGCCTCACGTCCTCTCCTCCTTTCACTTTCCACTATTCTGTTCATGCTCCACGTTCACCTCTGGGAGACAGCACACTGCAGGCTTGCCCACCACACTGCGTCTCTCGGGGTGAGCTTCTCTCCTGAGACATCGGAACTCTGGTCTCTAGGTAGTGCTGATGCGTCTGATCTGACCTCGGGCGTCCTGCTTGTTGTTTTTCCTTTCTCGCCTTTTCTGTTCTTGCCCTCCGACTCTGGCCCCTCTCCCAGTGGACAGTCACATGCTCCAGGTCTGCTCTCAGGTGGGCCCCGGCACATCCTCCCTTCAGGACCCATCGAGCAGGTGAGCCTCCCTACTCCTGGCAATTGTCTCATCACATGCAGCTCCATTTACCTGTCTCCGATGTGGCTCCTGCCCCGCCTCCTAACTCTGCCCTTCTTTGTCCTGGGCTTTCCATGTCAGATGCCTTCTCTTCCACTTGACCATCCTTTGGAGTATTCTTTCGTGTTTGAAAATGTTCCACTCTCATTCCTGAAAGATCATCTTTCTCAGTACAGAGTTCTAACTTGACGCTTACTCTTAGTGCATCGACATCATCCTGTTTCTCCTCCTCTTGCCATCGGTGAGAAGCACGTGTCACCAGCGTGTGCAGTGGTCCTCTGCCTTTTCTCGCCGCTTCCTCTTGAGACATTGTCTTTGGTGCTGTGCAGTTTCACCGTGACACCATAGCTCAGGATTTGCCGATGTCCTCGAGCCCGGGCCGATCGCTCTCTGGTGCAGGGACTGGCTGGTCCCTGTTTGCTCAGAGGCTATCTCTGCCCCACCTCCTCTGCCTTTACCACATCTTTTATGTTTTGTCTCCTTATCTCACTGAGATGCATTCTGAGTCATGCCATCCACCCTCTTTCCTAATTCACTCATTTTCCCCCTGGTTAGACCTTATCTGCTCTTAAGCTTGTCCATTGAATTTCAGTCTTGATTATTATGTTTTTATTTTTAGACGATCCTGAATTTGCCTGCTTTTTGCTTATAGTTTCTGGTTTTCAGGCTTCACAGAGGGAGCCTGGTGATTCCTCTGTGTTAAGCATTGCTGCGGCTATTTCGTTTGCTGCTGTTGGTGAGTTCTGTGGGAATTCTTTGAGGCCTTGGGTCCAGGTGGGGATCTTGCTTTTGCTTGGCTCCTGTGGATGCCATCAGGAAGGCCACCTGGCAGATCATGTCCATGTCCATCTGACTATACACCTGTCTCCTCCCCCTGCCCTGCTGCTAGGGCTTAAGGCAGGTGATTTTCTTACAGACCCCTTTGGAGAAAGGGGTACCTTCTTGGCAGCTCTTGGGTACCTTTGTGGTCACAGTGTCTCCTTGCAGATTGGCAGCTGGGGGCAGTGAGGGCTCTGGCCAGCTCCTCACTGTGAGTGGGATTTGGACCTGGTGTCCTGCCCATTCTGCCCTGTGAGACCCTGGAGACCACAATGCAAGTCTCCTGCATGCACAAGCTTCCCTGCTCGTAGCTTGCAGTTCCGTCTTTGCTTGAGTTTTAGAACTGGCAGGCCCTACTCCTTCGCAAGTTTATCGATGCATTTAAGATGTCTTCTTAGCATCTTGTGTAAGATGTCTCCACATCTCTGGTGGTGTGCTGATGTCGTTCTGGCCCACTGTGGTCCTGAAATGGACCCTGCTGTTGCCGGCCATATCTTTGTCTCCTATCCATTCTGTGGTGGCACTACCAAGGGCACTTCTTAGCGAGTCCTATTTACAGTTTTTTATTTTAAGTGACAATAAATTAGTAGACATCCTCTGATTGATTTTAATTTTAATAATGAAGACTAGGCCAGGTACGGTGGCTCAGCCTGTAATCCCAGCACTTTGGGAGGCCGAGGTGAGAGGATTGCCTGAGCTCAGGGGTTTGAGACCAGCCTGGACAACTTGGTGAGACCTCATCTCTACAATAAATCACAAAATTTAGCCAGGCGTGATGGCACATGCCCGTAGTTCCAGCTACTTGGAAGGCTGAGGCAGAAGGATCGCCTAAACCCAGCAGATCGAAGCTGCGGGGGCCATAAACGTGGCACTGTACTTCAGCCTGGGTGACGGAGTGAGACTCAACCCCCTCCCCCCAAAAAATAATAATGAAGACTAACATTTACTATGTTTACACCTTCCCTAGGAATTCTTGGACAAGACTTATTTTCATACCTGTTTTATAAGTAACAGAACCAGGCAAGGGGCTGGGTTCCACAGAGCCTTGTGTAGGGCCCTTGAACCCAGGGTACCCAGCCGCCACCCACATTAGGAGCCTACTCTGCACCCTGAGCCCGCGTGCCTGACCACACAGATTAGATTCACAGTTGGCCAGCCAAATCCTCTTACTGCATCATGACAGCAAGAGGTAGATGCCTGCAACAAATGTTTACAAAAAGTGAACACAGGGAGGGAAGTTGTGTGTTTGTTGGGGGGGTGGCAGAGTTGTTTTTGTTTTTGTTTTGGTAGAGATGGGGTCTTGCTTTACTGCCCAGGTTGGTCTCTTACTCCTGGTTTTAAGCAATCCTCCCACCTCAGTCTTCCAAAGTGGTAGGATAAATTTTTGTTTTATAAATAGTAAGATCTCAAATATGATTTTTAGAAAAATGATAACTTTTTTTTTTTTTTTTGGTGAGTTGGAGTCTCAAACCAACGCCAAGGCTTTAGTGCAGAGGCACGCTCCCGGCTACTGCAGCCTGGGCCTGCTGGGCTCCAGCAATTCTTCCACCTCAGCCTTCCAAGTCTACTGCCGGAACTACCGGCACATGCTACCACACCTGGCTAATTTTTTATTTAATGTAGAGATGAGGTCTAGCCAAGTTGCCTAGCTGGGTCTTGAACCCACAGGCTCCGGCAATCCACTCACCTCGGCCTCCCAAAGTGCTGGGATTACAGGCTGAGCCACCAAGCCCGGCCAGTGATAACCACTTTTACAACTGTGGCGCATCTAGACTAGGGCCAAGCCTGGGCCTTGGGTACCTCTCCCTCATGCTCCCCTCCCCCACGTACCACCTGTACCACCCAATGTAGCTTACTACTGGGATGTTGTCCAGGCAGATCACACAGAGCCCCAGAGAACTGGCGAGATGCTCGGGTACTTAATTCCATCCTCCATCTGATTCTCTCAGAAATGCAGAGTGGAAAAGGAAAAATATGTGTCTGAAATACAAAACCAAAAATGAGCTTAAATTATGGGTGATTGCACATTAGGGGAGTGGCCATTGTTCACCATTAGGGTGACATCACCTGCTCTCTCTGTGCTCCAGGTGAGTACACTTTGAGATCTGCTCTTTGCTTTCACTGGTGGGTCTTTTTGCAAATTCGTTTTCTGTATACATTCCTTTCAGTTCTACATTTGGCTTTTTTTTTTTTCTGTCAAAGGTTGCAAAACTTCCTCAAGTTGTCCAACAGCAAACACCTGTGGCCAGCATCCAGCAGGTTGCCTCCGCCTCTCAACAGGTAGGACATGGGACTCATGGTGACCTGGATAGTCACTTCCCAAAGTGTTAATAAACTTCACATTTCCCATATTAGGAGAACCTCTGGCTTTCATCCTGAGGGAGTATAGCTTTAATGGCTAGAGAATCATTTTTCATGATCACAGAACACACAAAACACTAACTTGGGGCATGCTAGATACCGTTATCAGTAGGAAGAACACTGAGCAGGTGTGCCCAGTGTCCCCTGAAGGGGCCTTGTCCATGCTCGTTTCTGGGACTGTACCTTCAACCGAGTCTTAGGTGAGTCCTACGAGACACAGACACTTCTGCATTGAGACTCGAGGTCAAGCTTGTAACTGCTGGGGACAGCGGTGGCCCTACCTTCCTAACAGACACTTCTGGCACTTCTGCTATTTTCGTTGATTGCTGCTAAACAAGACTCTAAAGTTTTTGTATTTTGTTCAAAGTCACAATGGCATATAGCTTTCAAAACACAAAATTAATATTAAGAGCTTTACAGCAATAACAGACTCAGCTCCCTGACCAAACTCTGACACTTATCCCCAGAGGCATCTGGTTTTAGTCTAAAAGCAGCAATATTTTAATTTCAATATGCCTGCTAGTTCTTACCTATAATGCAAGCATCCTAGCTAGTGACATTTCTCAAGCTCCCTTCCTGTCCCGAGTGTCTGTGGTGCTGGCCCGGGGCTGCGCTTTCAGGGCAATGTGTGTTTTCTGACTCTCTCGGCTCAGGCTTCTCCACAGACTGTGACGCTCACGCAGGCAACTACAGCAGGGCAGCAGGTGCAGATGATACCCGCGGTGACTGCCACAGCCCAGGTGGTGCAGCAGAAACTCATCCAACAGCAGGTGGTGACGACAGCATCGACCCCACTCCAGACCCCAGGTGTTCCCAACCCAGCCCAGGGGTCAGCCAACTCTGATAGCCCAAACCAGCAGCCCAAGTTACAGATGAGGGTCCCTGCTGTCAGGCTGAAGACACCCACCAAGCCTCCGTGCCAGTAGTCAGGAGAGCAGGGACAGCCTCTCGCCTGAAGCAAAGCCACCCTCCTCCCAGGAAATACTTCGTTTACTTTTGAAGCAAGGGACGATGTCATGTGAGATGTTCAACACTCGGAAAGCTGTGATTGAAGCAGCAGTGTAACCACTTTAATAAAATACATCCTACGCTGCAGGGCGGGCAGTCTGTGTGCACCGACCCTCTTCTCTATCATGTGGCTCATCAAGAAAGTGACTGTGCAGTTTTTTTGAAATCATCGCACCTTGTGGTTCATCCTCTAGAGCAGTGGTACTGGGCCTTGAAAGCCATCTAGAATTTCCTTGTCAGTGTACAGTACTGTGCACACCATTGAAGCCTTTTGTCATATGCACTGAGCATGCAGCAGACTTTCTAGAGCCAGAGCGTGGGCTTGGGTGGGGTCTGCCATTGTTGGCTCTTTATGCCAAACTGAAAACGCGTCACGGCCCTGACAGAGGACGAAGCCCATCTAAAGGAAACCATCGGAGATCGGTTTTTCACTCCACAGAAACCCAATGTAGCTTTCTCCTTCCCTCCTAAAATGTGCTTTGTTTTAACTTGCAAGGGAAGTGGTCATCTGAAACCTTCCCAGCTTGTGTTCAGGGGAAATGACTTGTCATTGAACTTTCATTCCAAAGAGTAGCTGGCGTGGCCTCTGTGGCCCCTGCCCCCCTGTGTGATTTGCTTTCATTTTAAGTAAACTGCTGGGACTGGTGCCTGTCTCAGTGCATTTGTGATGTATTCCCGGCTTTTTGGATAAAGCTGGTAATTGGGCTTAGTGTGTTAAACAGCTCCCAGGAACCTTTGCGGCACTTTGGCCATGGGCTGGTGTGAGGTCCAGAGGCTCATGCCATGGCTGTGGCAGTACAGATGTAACAGCTGAGTGTGCGGAGAGGTGCAGGCTCAGTAAGCTGGGGTTAGTTTCAGGGACACCCCCTTGCTGCTGTAACTAGCCCTGGCTTGACTGGGAGAGTTAGGAAACTTTGTATAAGGTAATTTGTTCATGAACCTGGAAGTATTGACCACAGCAGTGGATGTAGTCAGCTCTTCTTGTAGACTTGTGGCATTGATTTCCTCTTGGACAGATTAGCTTGTGTGGTTCTGCCCATCAGGCAGAGCACCACCACGCTGTTGGAAGAAGGTGTGCTGTTCAGCGGGGAAAAGGAGCCTGGTATTTGCTACTGTTTTCATGTTTTTACTGTAGCAAGATAATCCATGCAGTTTGAGTGGGCTTAGCTGGCTGATGGTGCCTCCTCGCTGTGACATTGTCACCACAACATGAAGGGACATGTCCAGCAGCACCTCAGTGCCATGTCTCCATGTTTGCTTGTCTCACACTATTTGGGCCGGGAGGTCAGTTTATGTCAGGCTTGTGTATGTTACATGTCAGTTACGCTGGTAAAGATCATCAATTTAATAGCCGGGCGTGGTAGCGCGGCTACTTGGAAGACTGAGGCGGAAGGATCGCAGGAACCCAGCAGGTCTAGGTTGCAGTGGCCAGGAGCGTGCCACTACCCTCCAGCCTGGGTGACAGAGGGAGACGCCAACTCAAAAAAAAAAAAGATTGTCAGTTTATGATTGTGCCTCATCGTCTCCTGCGCCTTCTGTCACCTGATGCGACCTTTGAAGGAGTTCTCCCTGCAGCTTGTGTGGATGGTGATGTGGTGAGACTCGTTTGCGAGTTTTTGATAAGAACTTTGGAAAACAGTGAAAAGTATTGAAAGGCAGAAGGGATTTAGCATTTTAGTTCATTGAACACGCTAAGCACAGTATTACAAGCCAGCCCACCTGTTCTGGTCTGGCGTGGCTGTGATGAACGCACACGCTCAGGAGGGCTGCGCATGGGTGCTTTGTGTCTGGCTTCCAGTGACATGTTACACTCCTCCTTACTCTCAGATGTGCAGAGCTGAAGTATGTAGGAGTCCTCCCTTGTGGGCTTGTTTTAATTTGTGCACCCTGTTCATTTTTCCTTGTCCTCCCCAAAACATTGGTCGTCTCTTTTTTAGGTTATGGTAAAATGTTGAGTGCACTTGTTTTAGAATATTTCAACCATAATTGTCCAAAGAAAAGCCTTCTATCAGTCTAAAACACTGGGAGAGAATTTAGGAACAGCTCTCAAAAGCTTTTAAGAAAGCAGAACCCAGGGCTCTGAATATCTGCAGGATGGAGTTCCTGCCCCACTCTCATCATGTGAAGAGTCTGTCTCTGAAGTGTGTTTTTTTTTGCTGTTCCCTAATATGAATTATGGACGGGAGGTGTTTTGTCTTGTGTCTCTCAGTTTAGTCCAGTCTAGAGGTACCATTGGTCTGAGTAGTATTAGCTACAGCTGCTTAAATACAAATTCTCCTTCCAGTAAGTATTGTTTCCTTGGCCTTCCATCTTAAAGCCTAAACTTTCTAATTTAAGAATTGAGTCTATGTTCAGGCAGCTTCATCTAGGCCTCCTTGCAAGTCAGGGTTCATACCATTGCGACATGTGACAAGCCAGAACCTTCCAGAACTTCACATGTCAAGGCAGCAGCCACAGCTCTGTCGGGTTCTCCCTGGCTGCCCTGAAAACAGCCACCGGTCGTTCTTTAAACGAGAGAGATGTTTATTCTGATGAAGACCAGGCTGTCTCCAAGCATCCGGAGGAAGCAGGAGACTGGAACCAAGCCCTGTTCAGATTTGGTGCCTGGTCAGGTGGGAGTTTTCCTGTTTGCAGTTTTTATTATTATTTCTGTTAACTGTTGTAACCAGATAGCTGTTGTGTTTTAAAATATAAAGAACAACTCGGTGGCTCAGCCTTTAATCCCAGCACTTTGGGAGGCCGAGGCGAGTGGATTGCCTGAGCCTGCGGGTTTGAGACCAGCCTGGGCAACTTGGTGAGACCTCGTCTCTACAATAAATCAAAAATTAGCCAGGCATGGGAGCGCACACCTGTAGTTCCGGCTACTTGGAAGGCAGAGATGGAAGGATCGCCAGAGCCCAGCAGGTCAACGCTGGGTTGGCCATGAATGTGCCACTACACTCCAGCCTGGGTGACAGAGTGAGGCTTGTAATTCAAAAATAAAAATAAAATGAAGGAGGATTTTAAAAAATAAAATAAAATATAAAGAACAAGACTGAAATTGTAAATATTTTGTAAACATAAACATTTGTACTTGAGCAGTAGGAGGCCTCTTAAAGGGAACTGATATCCTACCAAACAAAAGGCATAATAAAGTGACCTTTTTTATATATTTTTTGTTTTGTCTTTCATAGAAATCTAGTATTTGAGTTAAAACTAAGCTGCTAGTTGTGTTTTCCTTCTGGCCAAGAGCTTCCCTCCTCGCCCTCTCCCCAGCGGCTGTGGAAGGGACTGGAAGGAATGAGCTGCTCGGAGGTTCTCCGTGAAATCCACCTTGACGGAATCTACCTGGCAGCTGCTTTCCACAGCTGGACATGGAGGAAGGAACCAAGTCTGCCCTGCCCTGCGTGACCTGCCGGCCCAGCGCCCCTGTATGTCCTGGAGGGTCATGTGGGCATCCAGCATCCTTCCAGACTTGTTCCCGTGCCTGAGGATGGTTGGGGACACCTCTTGCTCTCAGGTGTCTCCACGGAAGAAGATGCCTTTCTGCAGATGGCCTGGAAGTCCATCCTTTCATTTTTCTCTTTTGGAATTCTCTTCCTTTTGATGAAAAGAAAAGGTTTTGGATTATTAAAAATACTGCATGCTTTTAATAAAAGAAGTACACATTATGCAGAGTAAAGAAGCTCCCCAGCAGCCCATAGTTCATTTCATATATTTTCTTCCACCAAAAAATGTGGGTGCCAGGGCATATGCCACAGCTGTGGGCTTCCAGATGTGAGAGGTCCATGCTCTTGTGTGTATACCAGGGTCTACAGGTGTTAGTGTAGACCACAGAAAGGGAGATCCTGCAGATGTGAGATGCCCAGGCTTTTGTGTGCATACTGGGATCTACAGGTGGTAGTGCAGTCACAGGGAGTTGGCTGGGTGGATGGGGAGGCCAGCAGTGGAGCTCAGGCTAATGCCTGGTGCTTGAGGACAGGTGCTCCTTGGCCCTTGGGTTTGGGCTCTGGTGCTATTGACCTGCAGCTCCATGCCTTAGATGCCCCTGTCCTCAGGTGGCCGGAGGCTCCTGTCAGGTGATGTTTGCAAAGCACTCAACATCAGTGCTACACTCAGTGGTGGTTTATTCTCCATGGAGAAGACCATGCGAGTTTCACAGAGTCCTGACCCTGCTGTTAAATCTTGGCCAGGTGTGCCTGTGCAACAGGCCCAGGCTGGGCTTATCTGGCCCTGAGGCTGTGTTTCTGTGTACATTCCAGTGGAGACTGTGGGCTGGCGGCACCAAGGAAGTGCCTGGAAGCAGCTGTCAGACCCTAGGGTGTCACTTCTGAGCCCACGAGTGTATTCACCATCACTCCAAGGAGTCACCTCCGAAGCATCTCCTGCTTTGATATCAGATCACGCGACAACTGCCGCCAGCACCCTCTCTCAGGCCCCAGACTTGAGGGTTTTGACCCAGGCGAGGGGAAAGAAGAGGGGACCTCCTTTGCTATGGGGTGCCTTGCTCTGCGGTCACTGCATCATCTGCCCCCCAAAGCCAACTCATCTTTCTCAAGGTCCCATTTAACTGAACAGATGATAGTACACACATCCAGAGGAACGGAGCAACCAAGGATGCAGGGCCAGATGGTTGCAGGATACATCGTGACGTGCAGGTCCGCTTGTGTGTGGCCAGGATGGAGCACCTTGTATGCCTGGCTGTGCAGAGTATTCTGAGGTACAGTTGGTCCTCTAGCTGTGGGTTCTTTGTCCGTGGCCACAAGCAACCGTGGATCAAAAATATCTGGAAAAAAATAGTGTCTGTATTGAACATGTGCAGATTTTTTTCTCTTGCCATTCCTAAACAACCGTATGGCAGCTATTTACATGGTTTACATGGCATTGGATATTACTTGCAATCTAGAGATGATGCATCTAGGATGCATGTGTGTAGACTACATGCACATTTTTATATCAGGCTCAAGCATCCTTGGATTTTGATATCACAGGTCTTGAGGGACAACTGTGTTAGCAGCAGCTGTCTCTGGGGTGGGGAACAAGGCCGGGGATCAAGACATGCTTTCTCTGTACTGTTCTGCGCCATCTTAACGGTTTAAGCAGGACAAACAGGAGAAAGCCACCGAAAATCATTCCAGGTAGCCGCAGGGCTCGGGCGGGAAGCGGCCTGCTGGGACACACGGGAAGCGAGAGGCGCGCTGGGCCGCCCGGTCGGAGGCCCTTCGGCCTCCCGCCGGCTTCCCGCCGTCCTCCACCGGCCGACTCAGGACGGGCGCCCGATACATCCCGCCGCTCCGCCCCGCTCCCCCCTAATTGCAGACCTTCACCTGCCCCTCGGCTGCGGGTCCCGAGGGCAGGAGCTAGGGGCGCTGGGCGGTCGGGCGAGTGAATGGATGAGCTAGCAGTGGACGCGGCGTTGGAGCCGGAGCAGTGCGCAGGAGCGGGCCGAGGCCCCGCCTCGCTTGTTCTCCGCTTTGGGCCCGCCCGTCGGGCTCTGATTGGCCCGCGTGAGGCCCGCGCCTGCGCGCTGCGTCGACCGGGCGTGTCTGGCGCGGTGCGGCCCCGCCCCCAGAGCTGCCGCGGTGAGCGACTCGCTGCGAGGCCCGCTGCGGCGGGTGACAGGGCCGGAGCCCCGGGGTAGCCGCGCCCCTCGCCTCGCCCGGCCCCGGCCCGCGGAAGGCCCTGTGCGCGTCACCGCGTCCCCCGTGACCGCCCTCTCCCCCTAGCGACCACGTCCCCTGCCAGTGACCAGTCCCCCCAGTGACCATCCCCTCGTGATCACCCACTCCCTCCATGGCCATTCCCCCATGGCCACATCTCCCCGGTGACCACCCACTCCCTCCAGTGACTGTTCCTCTTGTGACCACGTCCCCTCGATGACCACCCACTCCCCCAGTGACCGTTCCCCTTGTGACCACGTCTCCTCAACCACTCATTCCTCCCAGTGACCATTACTCCCATGACCATATCCCCCATGACCACCCCCTAAGTGACTGTCCCCTCAT
>CAUYQG010259081.1:0-10403 GCA_963574415.1 Tarsius wallacei
GAATTACAGGCACGCGCTACCATGCCCGGCTGATTTTTTGATTTATTGTAGAGATGAGGTCTTGCTTGCCCAGGCGGGTCTCGAACCTGCGGGCTCAGGCAATCCACTCACCTCAGCCTCCCAAAGGCATGGGATTACAGGCTGAGCCACCGATCCCGGCTGAAATATAAAATATTTACAGAAAACTAAGCTGAGGAGTAGAGTAGGTTACAGAATAGAACATTTGTTGTGGGAAAATCTAAAAGCTATGGTAAGACTTCAAGGCGGAAGATCTTGATGCATGGACAGAATGTTTATGTTGAAATCCTAACCCCCAATATGATGGTATTATTATTAGGACCTTTGGGAGGTGATTAGGTCATGAGGGAGGAGCTCTCATGAATGAAATCAATGCCCTTATAAAAAAGTTCCAGTGAACTCCCTTACCCCTTCTACCATGTGAGGTTATAGTGAGATGGCAGTATATAGACAAGGTACAGGCCTTCACCAGTCATTGAATCTGCTAGTGCCTTAATCTTGAATTTCAGAACTGTGAGAAATAAACTTTTGTTGATAAGCTTCACAGTCTGTGATATTTTGCTATAGCAGCCTGAATGAACAATGGCGGTTGATAAGCATCTGATAACTGTATCTAACACAACAAAGAGAAACAAAAAGATTTGAAGAAGGAAATGACATTTTGCAGACCTCAAGAAGATTAATATGGTAAATATGTACAGTTTGAATTGAAGTAAAAGATGAAAAATGCAAACTAAATTAGAAGAATATTGCAGGAAGGCAGATTACACATAATGAGTGGTTGATCTAAATCAGTGTGTAAGAGACTTTGAATTGACGTTAATAATATTCAGAATGTTAAATAATTTCAAAATAAACTGCAATAAAATACATGGGCTATTAAAATTATGTTATCAGTAATTTCAGATGTTTTACATGTGCGGAAGATGTTTAGGATATTCTATTTTTATAGACTTGTCAGTCACTTAAAAATATTTTTAACAGGCAATCTGGAAAAATCTATTATATTCTTGACACTATACTAAGCTTTGGGTATGCACAAAGTCATAAGGCCCGTTTTCTGTTCTTAAGAAGCATATTGGGTAATGCAGAGAGACAAGCTCATTGATTGTTATAGAACAACATGACAAGGACTCCAGTGTACATATATGGGGGATAGTCACAACACAGGCACGTTTTTCATCCCGGGGCTGGTGCATGGTGGTTAGATAATAAGTCTAACATAATCTTTGAACAACGGAAGGCTCTTCTTGCATAAAAAATGCAGTAAGATCATCTGGGAAGAAATAAGAGGAGACCCATCTCAACCATATGATTGAAACATGGTGCTACAAGACTGCACAAATAATCAGAGATGTTAAAATGCATTAAAAGGTTCAGATGATATCCTAAATCCGAAGCTTTTATGTACAAGAGTGACCTCATTAACTATATGATTTAGAAATTTCACCATGAGAGATAATTTAGAATATAATTGGAGCATGGAAGATTTGAGAGAAGAAGATCATTTTTGAGGTTGTTGAAGTAATCAGAGCAAAGTTTGACGTGATTCTGAAACAAAGCAAAACCTGAGGGGGTTGGGTAATCAGAGACAGATATGAGAAAGAATTAGTGGAATTTAAGAATTGATTGAATGTGGTGTGCTGGGGAATAGGGATAAATCAGGGCCAATTCCTGTATTTCTCATTTGGGCATTTGTCGTTGGCATGTTTTATGCACTGAGATAGAGAATACAGGAGACAGCTGGAAAATATGTATTGGTAAAGTCAATTTGAACATGGTGGTTTGAGTCCCTCTGGAAGCAACCACGTGAAGATTTATAATCGACAGCTGGATACACAGGTCTGGAGCTCAAGGGTGTTATCTTGACCGTCACCAGTCAAAGTGTAGTTTTTGGTACAGTGGCATTAGCACCATCTGGAATGTTATTAGAAACGCAGAATCTCAGGTCCAACCCAGAGCTACAAACTCAGAATCTCCATGTAAACACGATCCATATAATTAACTGTTTATTATGTTTTGAGAAGCACTGAACTAGAATACACCACACACACACACACACACACACACACACACACAGCAGACACACACTCATACATGCATGTTTTTGACATTTAAGAGATAGTAGAACCTTTGGCAATACGTAAACTTAGTATAGAAAAGTGGGAAAAATATAAAACTGGAGAAAAACCAATATTTAAGGATATTAAATAGGGTAGAAGAGAATGGACGCTTCCCAGAATACGACCGAGGTATATTTCAAGATGAAGAAAAACCAGAAAGGGGTGATTAAGGAAGCTGAACAATTAAAATATTACAAGTACAAGCAATTGTATATGAATGAAAGCAGCATTGCATGTGAAGATAAGTAACTCTATTTGTCTAAACTTTTTATTTTTTAAATTTAGGTGTTCAGTTTTATAAATAATGTTACATTCGCCTCCTAACTGAAGATTCAAGAAATGTACATCTTCCTGGTATTTTCAATTCTTATTTTGCTTTGACATTTTCCAAACATTATTTTTCTGTTACTCTTATTTGCCATTTTCTAGATTTTTTTTACTGGAACTATTTCTCTTCCTGTCTTTTTCTCTTCTCTTAAAAAAAAACTTGATGTATACTTAAAAATATAAAGATTGTATTTTATAAGTTATAAGAACAGCAGATATAAAGAAATCAACCTTTGTCTTTTTTTCTTTTCATTCTGGTATATATATATCCAATATTCATAATGGAAAATTCTCCCTAAAAATGTCTCTTTCAATTTTTCTTGACCCAATGAAAATAATACAATGCTTTTTGGTGATTAGCAGTGTGTGTGTGTGTGTGTGTGTGTGTGTGTGTGTGTGTGTGTGTGTATGCATGTATGTGTATATGCATGTGTGTGTAGGTGATGCTATAGTGTGTCACTGCCTCTGAGCCACACAGTGAAAACTTATAAAGTAGAACTACATTTAATCCTCTCCTCCATGCTACCCTCTTTTCTGCTTTTTTTAAACCTGCAGTTTTGTCTTTGTATTGATGGAAATTCCTATAGCAAAAACATCTCAGTGGTGCTTTATGACACTGGCTCCCTAAGGTCCAATGGAACAAATTGGAAAGTCTCTCTCTCTCTCCCTCTCTCTTTCTCTCTCTCTCTCTCTGTGTCTCTGTCTCTCTCTCTTTTTCTCTCTCTGACTCTACTCTCACACCAGTGACATGCCTGCGCTCTCTCTGTTTTCTGCTATGATTGTAAGCTCCCTGAGGCCCTCATCAGAAGCCCAGCAGATACTGGTGGGATGCAGAACCCTAAACCAAATAAACCTCTTTCTTTTATAAATTAAAAAAAAGGAAAAGTCCAGTTATAAAATCAAATACACATAAAAAGGTACTATATATTAAATGAGTCCTCACACTGTTATTTAATATGGATTTTAATAATAAGAAAAATATTAAGTTGAATACCTTTCTCATATCTAACCCAAAAGAATTTTTATTAATAAATGATATGAATATAGAAGTGTGGACAATATTTTCATAGTTTCATAGAATCTGAGTATGAGAAAGGCTATGCATATTTGGTGCCACACCCAGCAACCATAAAAACATGATGAATTTTATTTCATAAAAATCAAATTTTCTATTTGGTAGAAAACACCATAGACATATTTAGAAAATGAGAATCATACTGGAGCAATATATTTTCATCTCACCACAGACATCATGCCAATTCATCAATATATTAAATATATAAAAAACTTGTAAGAATATATAAAATCCAAAAATGAGATGAGTACATTATGAGAAAAGTAAAATGATGGCTCTTAATATATAATGAGACGTTAAATCTCTTATATAAGAAGAAACGTACAAATAAAAATTAAAATGCCTCTCACATCAATTCTAAGTGAATTACAAAAACCTATATGAACAGTAAAACTATACACTTTAAAGAAGACAATATAGGAAAATATCTTCATGACCATGAAGTTGGAGAGTTTTAAAAAAAATACATAAGAAGTGCTAATTTTAGGGGAAGATATGAATAAACGTGATTGCATTAAATTAAAAATATGTATTCATCTATTCTATAATGAAAGTAACAATAAAAGTCACAACCAGAAGATACTTGTTTTTTTTCTTCTTTTTCACACTTGTGTCAACCTCCAGGACCAAAAGATAGTTGTATCAAAGAAGCTAAAGTGATACTACCTCTAGATGGTACTAAGTGCAATATTCGGAATATGTGTAGACTTTTACCGATTTATAATGAGAATTATAATCACTAGATTGTCCAAAGTTAAAAGTCTAATTGTATCAAATGTTGGTGAGAATCTGGAACAATGGGAATTATTTTAATCTATTGATGAGGATGGAAATTGCTGCCATTCTTTGGAAAATTGATACATAGTAAAACTTAAGAATGCATCCAGTGATCTAACAGAGTAGTGCTTACAGATGTGTACCAGGAGATATGTACAAGTATGTTTATTGAAGTATGATTTGTAATTATTAGCTCCAAATTATAGCCAAATTTCAATCACAGTACGGGGGATACATTGTGATAACTCCATTCAATGAAATATAATAAATGAAAATGAACAAACCACAGCTACAAAATAGCATGGAAGAATTTTATAAACATAAAGTTAAACAAAAGAAACCCAACGCAAATGATTGACTATATGTGATATTATTACATTTGTGTAAATTCCACACCTAGGCAAAAGTAAATTATATTTCTAATAGATTCATACGTGTATGGTAAAATGATAAAACAAAGCACAGAAATGATGGCAATTATAAGTCAGGATAGGCTTACTTCTGGGATGTTAAGCCCTAGAAGGGCAGAGACTCTTTTTTCATCATTACATTCAGCATCTAGCACAAGCCAGACAGACAGTCGGTAGGCAAGAAATTCTGGTTTTAACCAGATGTTATGGTTTTTAAATGTAAGTTACTGAAGTTTAATTATTGAATACTGGCAGACTAACCTTGTCTCCAGGCCATAGTTACCAGACAGGACAATCACAGAGCCACTCCTGCTGGTCACAAGTCCCTCGTGCTGTCTGCCAAGAGGACCTACCCTTATCTGTCATGCTCTTTAGCCAACACTGTTCGTATTTTAGGCAACAGACATAAGACCCACAGATCTTTCCCCAAGGTGCTCACATCATGAAGGGGAGGCAGACAAGAAAGAGACAATGACAAATGCAAGTAGGGTATTAAAGCATTGTTAATGATTTTTTAAAATTACAATGCAAGGCCACTTTTATTTATTGATTTGGCAAAGACAAAAAAGTTTGAGAACATATATTGATGAAGTTATAGGGAAGTAGACATTCAATTCTGATTGGAATATAAATTGATACAGTTTGAAGTAAGTTGTAAATGTCTCAAATGTGAAAAATATTTTCAAAAATTACAGTTTAAAAATATTCAAAACATTTCTGGTCAAATATAGTTTCACCTTGCAATTTCCTTTCTAAGGATTTATTCTTATATTCATGTTTTCTTTATAAAATATTAAATTTTTAACATAAAAACATAGGAAACAAAGTGTCCATTAATGGAAATAGTAAAAAATTAATTATAGTACACCAATCCATAAAATAATAATGCTAATGCCATGACAAAAAATGAGGGTCTTTGTGTATGGATATTGTTAAAATGAAAATATAAAGAAGCAGAACTATGTGCACATTATTCTGCTATTGTATATTTTTAAAAGATAGCATACATGTGCATAGAATAGTGCTCATTGAATATAAACACAGAAAATTGGTCATCATAGCTTATATTGCAAAGTAGAATTGAATGGCTGAAGGACATTGGTGGGAAGGCAGAAAATAAAAATTAATAGAGGTTTAAACAGATATTCAGAATTTAGTATTATATTATATTCAATATCTACTTATCACCACCTATTTCATTAAGACAACAATTTTTAATTTGCTTAGATTATTTTTCTTTTTGAAACAGACTTTTGAAGAAAAAGGAAAATTGTATAGTTTACTATAGCTGTTACAAATGCTAAAATATTAAAAGGAGGTATTGAACCACTTTGGTTTGAAATAGTAAATTAGGCACTGATCACATGTTAAAACATTTCTAATTAGCATAATTAATAATTATTAGATTATTTATTTGTCTTGAAAAAATAAACTTGCATGAGAATTTTAAAATAGAGGTTGGTTACTACTATGCCTATTGTGCCTGTTTCTCCATAAGCAAGCTAAAGAGATGCGTTCACTATTCAGATAACATTCAACCATCAACCAATTAAACAGCGCCAATTCTGGATATGTTTGTGTAGTTTATGTTAGCTAAATTCACTGACAACCTATAGAACTTTATATTTGCTTTTTCTTTTAAATGGAAATAGTTCTCAAATTTTGATATAAAAAAGCACTGCATTTCTACCTCTCAGAGTATTTTATAGATGCAAATGCTTCTTTAAAAAGCACTGACTCTGATCATAATGAAATCATATAGCAAATCTTAATATCAAAACTTAATGTTGCAAACTTTTTTTCATTCCCCAAAGCCATTAAAAATGGTACATTTAAATCTACCATTAAGTCTATTTTACATGTCAATAAAGTAGCATAGATAATGAAATGCAGCAAAATCATTACTCGCTTCCATTAACACTGGTTGGTTAGTGGGAGGAATGTGGCTTGGCTTTGCTACTTGAGAAGGTGGATAGGAATAAAGATCTCATCAATTGGATAAATAATTTTTTTTTGGTTTAACATGATTTCAAAGTTAAATTCAAGGCTCAATCTCTAGTTTCCACATGGTATGAGCCCAGTGCTTCATTCTGGCGGAACAGTTGACCAGAGATGAAGGGAACCCAGCTTCCGTTAACAGGCTCCATAGCCACAGGGGTGAGGGATGGTGGAACTTTCTTCTACTTTACTGTCCAGTAATTGATTCATAACTGGGCTGCAGGAAGTAGGCTGTTTTATAAAAAAAAGTTGATATAGTTCACATATCATAATATTCTCCTTCTAAATGTAGAATTAAGTCATTTTTAGTATATTCTTGGAGTGGTGCATCTGTCACCACTAATATATTTGAAAATATTTTTATCACCCCCCAAAAAAATTATATATTCTCAGCAAGCACTGCCCATCTATCTTGTTTTTCAAGCCTTGGAAACCACACATTGTGTCTCATCTTTCTGTATTTGTCTGTCCTCGGTAATTCATATGATTAGAATCATACAATATGTCATCTTTTGTCACTGGCTCCATTCATTTAACATAATATTTTCAAGGTTTATCCAAATATCAGCACTTTATTTTTTTGTGCCGGGAAGTATTTCATTATATAAATATACTCATTTTGTTTATCCATTTTATCCATTCATGAATTGATGAATATTTGGGTGATTTCCATTTTTTGGCTTTTATGAATAACACTGCTAGTCATGTAGTTGTTATTTTGTCTTTTTAAAGCATATATTTTCATTTATTGAGTATATACTTAAGAGTAGTCTTTTTTGACCATATGACAATTGTTTGTTTAATGTTTGGAAGAAGAGCCAAACTGTTTTTTTTTTTTTTTTGAGTTGGAGTCTCACTCTGTCGCCCAGACTGGAGTGCAGCGGCCGCTTCCGGCCACCGCAGCCTCGACCTGCTGGGCTCCGGTGATCCTTCCGCCTCAGCCTTCCAAGTAGCTGGAACTCCAAACTGTTTTTAAAGTGGTGACATCATATGGCAGTTTCACTGGCAATATGGGAGTTTCAATTTCTCCATATCTTTGTCAATTCTAGAGTGGCTAAAAAAAATCTTAGCCACTCTAGAAATGTGAAGAGATATTTCACTGTGGCTTGATTTGCATTTCTTTAATGACTGGTGATGCTGAACATCTTCACAAGTGCTCATTGGCCATTTGCATATCCTCCTTAGAGAAATATCTGTTCAAACCTTTGGCCACTTTTTAATAGAAATTTCTTTGTGATTTTTGTTTTATGTTATTTTTTATGGTGGCAATAATACTCAATGTGAGATCTGCTTTCTTTCCACATTTAAAGGCACAATCCAGGATCATTTCTTATAGGCACAATGCTGTACTGTAGATCTCCAGAATTTACTCTTCATCTGTAACTAAATCTTTATACCTGATTTTTGCCATTTTTTTAGGTTGAGTAA
This sequence comes from Tarsius wallacei, assembly GCA_963574415.1. NCBI lineage: Eukaryota > Metazoa > Chordata > Mammalia > Primates > Tarsiidae > Tarsius > Tarsius wallacei. Next base: position 8,157 of record CAUYQG010259081.1, read on the forward strand.
TTTATGTTTTAATTACTGAGTTGTAAGACTTCTTTAAATATTCTGACATAAGTTCCTTATCAGGTGTATTATTTGCAGATATTTTCTTCATTCTGCATTTTCTTTTTATGTTCTTGTTGGTATCCTTCAAATTCCAAAAGATTTTACTTTGGTAAAGTCCAATTTATACATTTTTTTCTTGTGCTTTTGATGTCTTTTCTAAGAAACTAAAGATGTAAATATTTATTACTGTTTTTTTCCCCTGAGTTCCATAGTTTTAGCTCTTACTCTAAGTCTGCATTTCATTTTAAGCTAATATTTCTACATGGTGTGAGTTGCAAATCTAACTTTATTCTTTGTGTGTGACTATTCAATTGTCGCAGCATCATTTGTTGAGAAGACTAGTCTTTCACCATTGAATGTCTTGGCAACCTTGTTGAATATCAATCAACTACAAGGTTTTATTTTTGGACCTTTAATTTAACTATATTGATCTATATGTCTACTCTTATGCCAGTATCACACTGTCTTGATTGGTATATTTTGAAAGAGGAAACTGTCAGTCTTCCAATTTTGTCTTCTTTTTAAAGATAGTATTGACTATTCTGAGTCCCTTGGATTTCCATATGAGTTTTAGGAAGTGTTTGTCAGTTTTTATAAAGAAGAAAGCTGCAGTTTTGATGATCATTGTACTGAATCCATAAATCAATCGATAATTTTAATCAATATTGAGTCTTCTGAACTATGTATAGAATTGTCTTACCATTTACTTAGTCACTTAATTTATTTCAATAATATATTGTAGATTTTAGCGTACAGATGTATAATTCTCTTATTAACTTTACTTATTAATATTTTGATGCTATTTTAAATTGAATTGTTTTCTGAATTTTATTTTTAGATTGTTCATTTCTAGTGCATATAAATACAATTGATTTTTGTATAACCATGCTGTAGCTTATAATCTTGCTGAATTTGGAGTTTTAGTGTTAATAGTGTTAAGTTGATTGCTTAGGTTTTCCTATGTACAAGATCATATTATCTATGAATAGAGATAGTTTTACTTCTTTCTATGAGTATTGTTTTCTCTTCCTTGACTAATTTCCCTGGATAAAAATTCCAGTACAAAGCTGAATAGTTTTATATATAATCTGCTGTATAATCTTACCTAAACTATAAGATAGTTATTATATTATTAAATAGTTATTAGATTAAAGTTTCTAAGTCATTTTTCTAGTATGTCTTGGGACAAAATTATTTGCTACCTTGATTCTTAACAGCATGATGCAATGTTGAAGTTAGTATGCTTATGCATATATAACTTATTTTGGCTTTCTATGGAAACAGTCTTTTTATCATACCTGTAAAAGATGTGGATTCTTCTGGGAGATCAAATAACTCACAAGAATAACAAAAACATATGAAGGAAGAAGCTTGTAGTGAATCAGAAACAGGAGACCTGTCGTTCTATAGAGATGTGCCTTTAAATAGCATGACAAAAGGAAACAAGCAGAGAAAAAATTATATATATCAACCAGTACCTCATGACTAGTTACATGAAAAGTTATATGACAGCTGTGCATATTTTTCTTTTTCTATTTTTTTTTTGAGTTGGAGTTTCACTCTGTCACCCAGACTGGAGTGCAGTGGCCACTCCCGGCCACCGCAGCCTCCACCTGCTGGGCTCTGGTGATCCTTCCGCCTCAGCCTTCCAAGTAGCTGGAACTACAGGCGTGCACTACCACACCCAGCTAATTTTTATTTTATTTTATTGTAGAGATGAGGTCTCACCAAATTGCCCAGGCGGGTCTCGAACCCGTGGGCTCAGGCAATCCATTCACCTCAGCCTCCCAAAGTGCTGGGATTACAGGCTGAGCTACTGAGCCTGGCTCATATTTTTCTGTCTAAATTGCTCTGTAGAAGGTGGGGAAGTCTTCATATGTGTGAAACATAGTTACACATCATTAAGTGAGAACATAAAATTCTTCAAATTTGAGTAGTGAAAGTGGGCTGTGTTAATTACTATGTGCTTCTCAGCTTGAAAACAACCCTTCTGTTCTGTGCACTGTGCTGTGGGAGTCCTTTTGCTTGTTGTTCTACTCAGTGTCATCCCATCCAGGGTTCTTTACTCTGGCAGGGAAAGCTGAGCTTGGTTTCAGCATATGTTTTCTCTCTCTCAGAGGCAGCCTCTTTAATCCTCGTTGGAAAGTAGCATTATGGGCCAGCATCCTCTGCTCAGCAGTCTGCAATCCTACTCCAGGAGTGACT
>CAUYQG010259086.1:0-47921 GCA_963574415.1 Tarsius wallacei
TGGGCGTGGTAGCATGCGCCTGTAGTTCCAGCTACTTGGAAGGAAGGCTGAGGCGGAAGGATCGCCGGAGCCCAGCAGGTTGAGGCTGCGGTGGCCGGGAGTGGCCACTGCACTCCAGTCTGGGCGACAGAGTGAGACTCCAACTCAAAAAAAAAAAAAAAAAAAAAGGAGGGACAAAGGTATACAATAATGCAAATGTGTTTAATACCACTGAACTATACACTTAAAAATGGTTAAAATATTAAAAAGAAAAAAAAAAAGAAGAGAGGGGGACAGGTGGAGGACTTGGATTTTCAACACTGTTTTAATAAATGTACCTGTCATTTCCATAAGTGATGTGTTTTTGCAACTAATTTTCTAGTAAAATGCCTCAGTGTGGATTTTCTTTTGAGTTCCTCCAGTCACTATTACTGACGTTGAATCCTTTACCACAACATTGTGCAATTGAGCCAGAAAAATAGCCCAGATGATGATGGTGCTTGGAATCATTATACATATTTTCTAAAACACAGTTTGAAGAACATGTACCAAGAAAGAATGTGAGTAAAAAGAAGAGGAGCGGAGAAAATAATGACTGAAAAATGCTAGACCCAGACATTTGCTTTATTCAGAAACTTCCTGGCATTCCACCCTCTACCAGAGCACTTGGGGCAAAACTTCATATGAATATTTCAAATGACAAATAACATCATTCACTATGAGTTAGCCATGTGGAACTGTGACTGCTTCAAAAGCATTCTTTGAGGTAGAAATATTAGATGTAAATGCACACATTTCTTTAAAAGTAATTCCTGTCTGTTTCCATTTCATGCAGCTCTAAGATGCCCCCATACTCCAACAGAAAAACTGACTTCTCTGCACAGTAAAGCTTAAGTTCATCATTCAGTTTTTGATTCCCTGAGATTATTTCTAAATTGCTCCTTGTATCCTAATTAAAGTCTGGCTCATTCAAACTAGGCTGGCAGAGTCTTAATTGAAGTTACTCCCCAGCCTCAGTTTCCTCCAGTTTTATCAGACAGACTTAGCCAAAAATTATTTGCAAAGGGGCTTGGGCTTAGAATTCAGTTTTCCATAGTTATATGGTGGGGACTGAAGAGGAATTTTTTGTAATAAAATCATTGTTTTTGACATTTGGCAAACTGGATAGATGGTATGATAAGATCTGAATATGATATAATAAAATCAGGGTAGTGACAGTAATATGTAGACAATAAGCAAAAAAGGATAATTACTTTGTATCTAAGAACTCCAAAGAAGCAAGAAGAGATTTCTCTTGGAATGTGTAGGAAAACTAATGAAAAGCACTTTTAAACCCAGGGTGGGGTGTATAAATATCATAAGCATGGAGGGTACCCTTAGAAAAACTTTCCTAAGAGCTGGCGCTATTCGTAGCCAAGCTTTCAAAGTATATTGTGAAAATAATAATAGTCAGCATTTATTAAGCACTTTCTACCCACCAGGTGCTGTGGTAGGACATTTATTCTCATTTGAACCTTAAAACAACCCTGTGCTTGGCCAAGTTTGGTGGCTCACGCCTGTAATCCCAGCAGTTTGGGAGGCCGAGATGGGGAGATGGCTTGAGGCCAGGAGTTTGAGACCAGCCTGGGCAACATAATAAGACCCCATCTCTACAAAAAATAAAAAAAAAATTAGCTGGGCATGGTGATACACACCTGCAATCCCAGCTACTAAGGAGGCTGAGGTGGAAGAATGGCCTAAGCCCAGGACGGCAAGGCTGTGGTAAGTTGTGATGGTGCCACTGCACTCCAGACTGTGTGATAGAGTGAGACCTCAATGCAAAACAAAACCCAACAAAAAATAAAACAAAAAGCATTGTGTAAAGTTCTAATATTTTGGTCTAATAGTCTAGTCTACAGAGAGGGACACAAAAAAAATTGTATCCATGGTGCAGTGGTATGATCATAGCTCACTGCAGTCTCGAATTCCTGAGTTCAAGCAATCTTCCTGAGTAGCTGGGACTACAGATGCACACCATCATGCCTGGCTAATTTTAAAAATTTTTGTAGAGATAAGGTTTCACTATGTTTCTCAGGCTGGTCTCAAACTCCTGGCCTAGGCAATCACACCTCAGCCTCTCAAAGTGCTGGGGTTACAGGTATGAGCTGCCACACTCAGCCTAACAATAATTTTTATTTTATTTTAATTTCTTTTGTTGAGAAAGAAAAATTTATTGAGAAGAGAGAAAAGCTCCACAGGAGGAGGGGACCCAAATGGGTTGCCCAACAATTATTTTTAAATATCAAATGTATCAGCTTAGTTTTGCCAATAGCGGAGGCACAAATCGTTTAAGACTAAGACCATTGGGTGAAAAGAGAGTCTTCCGTCAGGTGAGATTCCCAATATGAAGGTAACAAAATGATATTTTATAGTGAAAAACCAAAGATTCTGACATGTGTCCTTTCCCAGATATCTTTGTCTGCTTGAAGCTGACAGCCTCAGAAAGTCTTCTATAGAAGTCTCAAGTGTATAAGCAAATACTTAAATGGAATGCCACAGGTGAAGGAGGTGACTGTGCCATAGATCAGGCAGAAATTATTGATACCTGGAAAACTTTGATGTGGATATTATTAAATATTTTGTTATGCAAAACTCCATATTATGGATTTTCTAGAAGGAAACTGAATTAAAACACCCTATGAAAATAACTCACTTGGTCTATTGACCCATGAGTTTTAAACAATTTCAAAAGATTTTTTTCTATTATAAGATGTTAAAGAATGGCTGATAAAAATGTTGAATTTGGTTTTGGCATAATTGAGCTGTCCTTACTGAAAGTAATTAGCCAATGTGTCTAGTTGCTGTCTGACGCAATCATAAGACCTTGCTTGTTTTCCTATGAGACCACAGAAGGTACTTGAACAGTGAATCTGGACGCTATATCAAATTATAAGTAACAGTGGGAATACAGGAACCAGAACCCAGAGATCCTTTGCAGTTTTCTTTATGCAGAATTGCTCTACTGTGGGGACCCATTCGGAACCCCAGAATTGGTATCAATATTATTTTAAGCAGAAGACATTTGAGATTCAGCAGATGCTGAATGAAGCTTTCATGTAGCTTCCCTTTTCTGACTAAAAGCAGCAACTTCTGGGATAGGAGGCTACTATAAATCCCCTCCTGGGGGAGTTGTATGGCCCTGAAAAAGACAGAAAGATCACTAATGCCCGTAAAGACAAACATTATCACAAACTTGTCCCAAACACCCATTTGTCCTGCCCATAGGAAACTTTTCTTCTCCCTTCCTTTACCCTACTAAGGTAGTTAAACCCTGAGTCTAAACACCTGTAATATACTACTTTTCTGTGAAGCTCCGTGGTCATAAAAATATTAACATTGATAACAATTGTATGTCTTTTCTCCTGTTAATTTATCTTTTGTCAGTTTAATTCATGGGCCCCTGCCACTAAACCTGAAAGGGTACAGGGAAAGTTTTTTTTGCCCCCTCTACATTATCATGAGCCCATGTTTACCCACTCAAGTCTAGCAATCATATTATAGTAAGGGCTTTTAAAAGCTTCGGAAGTATTATATCAAGATCATGGCTCCATCTATCTTTGTTCCTGTCTATGAGTGAAAGGTTGATCACAGATCTTTAAGTGTTATAAACATCCTTACATTTTTCCTTAACTGTTTTCTCCAAGTAGGTTAACTTCAAGTAGCAATGCTTAATTGTATACGAGTTGTTCCTCAAGCTTGCCTATCTTCATGGAGAAAATGAAATCAAGCCCCAAATCTGCAGTTTCTAGAGAGAAAAATTTGTATTCAGTTTTGGCAGGATATCCAGCAAACTGGCAGCTATGTTATTTTGGAACAAAAAACAAAGGATTGAATTAATTATGAGGAAAGATGATACTCAAGACCACCCTGATGGAAATACCTAAATGGCCTTGTAAGTATACAACAATATTTCAGAACATGAACTTCAGTTAGACAAACCAGGGTTTGAATGTGGAATTTTTAACTTGCTAGCTACATGATCTTGAGGAAAATCCTTAATCCCTCCGAGTCTTCATTTCCCCATCTGTAAAACAGGAACAGTATCTACCACACTCCTGAGAAGTAAATGAGATCGTGTGTGCGAAGTTCTTGGCCCAATGGCTACCTAATAATGAGTCCCCAATACAGAGTGTAATGATAATGATCATCATTACAAATTTGGAGCTCACACCTCAAAAAATGGTTTTAAAGTGTTGGCAGTAACATCTTTTCCAAGTATTTTCTTCAACCAAACACTGTCAGAGTGAAGTCAGGAAAATTCCTTTGATCAAATTAAAATTCCTTTTGGTATAGCCATCTTTATTCTTCCTCAGCCACCTTTGCCTTAACAGTTGGCATTCCGGTCTTGTACAATAGGTTTAAAAGCAGCAACGTTAAGAAAAAGAATAGGTTTAACAAGTAAAGGATTACTTTTAACTCTAACATATGCATCTCAGGTACAGACAAGCAGGACAAAAACATATTCAGTGACTTAGACCTATGATTAGGAACACAAATAGAAGTTATACTCTAAACTTATCCACAAACTATCACTTAACAGCTTAAGTTATTATGGTACTTGGGCCTGGCAAGCATTTTCCTACTGATTAAGATGACTGCCCCTTCTGATGCCGCCCAGACAAGTAACTGTCTCCATCCGGTCTTCTAAGTCAAGGCTTGGGAAACCACTGCAGCTTTGTGCTTCCAGAGAAATACACTTTTTGAAAAGTTTCATTCACTCTGTGTGGTAATTATTTTTTATACATCTGTCTACTTCCCCAACCTGATTCTTAAAACCCTGAAATAAGAGACCTAATTAGGGATAATCCCTGCCAGAGATGCTTCCTGAGTTCTCAGGAAAAAAGAAGGGTAATTGTCAAGACCTGAAAACCAGAAGGATGTGTATGACTTTCTGTCTTAAAAGAAAAAAATAAAAAAAAAAAATCAATGAATTTCTTTCATTCTAAAGTCAGCTTGGCATAAAAAGGCTTTATTAATTTTAAATCCTTTGTTATTCTTCCATTGAAAACACAATGGAAAGACAATTTCAACTCAGATCTTCTCTAAGATTAGATCTAAGAAACTGCATTAAATTTTCATCAAATTCCTTTTTCTCTTCCTTCCACCTCTGCGAGCTGCTCAAGAACCTGGATCAGTTATAGGCTGCTGGAGAGCAGGACTTTTAGCTAGTTGATTTCACCAGAGGTATAGGATTTTGTAAACTAGATGACAGCTTTGTTCCAGAAATTCCTGTGAGCTTTTCCTTAAGAATTACTGTTCTTCATGGTAATTTGGTCTCTGGTTTCTCTGAGTTACCAAGTAAGTTATTTATTTTATGGAGGACTGTTAAGTGTTTTCTGGCCAAAATGTTTAAATTTAAGGTTTAAACAGAAATAACATCTGGAGCAAAGAAGACATCTACATTCTTCTATGTGAGACAGATTAGTCTCATAAGAGTTCTCACTTTGTGTTCCTGCTTTTTAGTTCCAAATCTGAAGTGAAAATCTGATACAGTTTTAAATCAGTATGGGAAAGATGGATCATTTCATAAATTGTGTTGGGACAATATTGGTCATTTGGAGAAAGAAACATTGGCTCCTCATCTTGCTCTTCCTCCTCCCCAGCTCCACTCCCACACAAAATCCAGACGGAGCAGAACCTGAACTGTATAAAACAAACCACAAATGCTCTAGAAGGACACCTACATTTTATAAAAACATCTTGGAGTTCCTTCATTTGTAGAGTGGGAAATAAAACCTTATTAAGAAGATCAGGCCAGGCTCACGCCTATAATCCCAGCACTTTGGGAGGCCGAGGTGAGAGGATTGCCTGACCCCACTGGTTCGAGACCAGCCTGGGCAACTTGGTGAGATCTCATCTCTACAGTAAATCACAAAAACTAGCTGGGTGTAGTGGTGTGCGTTTGTAGTTCTAGCTACTTGGAAGGCTGAGGTAGAAGGATCGCCTAAGCCCAGCAGGTCGAAGCTGCAGTGGCCATGAGCGTGCCACTGCACTCCAGCCTGGGCAATAAGAATGAGACTCCAACTCAAAAAAAAAGAAGAAGATCAAACAGGGGTATTGATGTGGAAAGTGGTTTTTTTGTTTGCTTATTTGTTTTTCCCCCTACAAAACCCTACACAGTATAGATGACTTGAAATCTAGTTTATAGCCAAGTTTCCCAACTTAGGAGAACAAATCTGACAACCCACAGAATATGATACAGAACTTTTTAAAATGTGTGGCATTTGCAAAGCTCAGTGTTGAAGAAAAGCTGGCAGATATATTCACTATAAATGTCAATTACACTTAGAACTATCTGAAAATTACTACCTGTATCTTTTTTCTATTGCTATCGTAACAAATTTAGTGGCTTAAACCAACACAAATTTATTTTCTGGCCAGGCATGGCGGCTCACACCTGTAATCAAAGCACTTTGGGAAGCTGAGGCAGGAGGATGGCTTGAGTCCTGGAGTTTGAGACCAGCCGGGCAACACAGTGAGACCTTGTCTCTACAAAAAACAAAAACAAAAAAATTAACTGGGTGTAGGAGGCTGAAGTGGAAGGATTGACTGAGCCCAGGAGGTCGAGGCCACAGTGAGCCATGATTGTGCCACTGTACTCCAGCCTGGGTGACAGAGGGAGGGAGGGAGGGAAGGAAGGAAGGAAGGAAGGGAGGGAGGGAGGGAGGGATGGAGGGAGGGAGGGAGGAAGGAAATTTTCTTGAAGTTCTGGACATCAGAAGTCTAAAATCTATTTCATTGGGCTACAATGGAGGTGCTTGCAGGGCAACGTTCCTCCTGGAGGCTCTAGGAGATAGCATGTTTCCTTGCTTTTCCCAGCTTCTAGAAGTTGCCCACATTCCTTGGCTCATGGTCCCCTCCTGGCATCACTCCAGCCTCTTGCTTCCATCATCACATCCCCACTATTCTAAGTTCATCTCCTCTAACAGGGTCCCTGTGATTACATGTGGGCTACAACCAGATCATCTAGCATAATTTCCCCATCTCAAAATCCTTTATTGAATCACATCTGCAAAGTCCCTTTTACCATATAAGGTAACATAAAGCAACAGGATGAAATAACACAAATCCATGGGAATCAGGATGTGGACATCTTTGGGGGCCATTATTCAGACAACCATACCAATGTAAACTGTTTTTCTGTATTATAAGCAGTTTCTCAAGAACACACATTTTCTTTTTTTTTTGAGTTGGAGTCTCACTCTGTCGCCCAGACTGGAGTGCAGTGGCTGCTCCCGGCCACCACAGCCTGGACCTGCTGGGCTCCGGTGATCCTTCTGCCTCAATCTTCCAAGTAGCTGGAACTACAGGCATGAGCTACCACGCCTGGCTAATTTTTTGATTTATTGTAGAGATGAGGTCTTGCCAAGTTGCCCAGGCGGGTCTCGAACCCGTGGGTTCAGGCAATCCACTCACCTCAGCCTCCCAAGGCACGGGATTACAGGCTGAGCCACCAAGCCTGGCTCACATTTTCTATCCATTTCCCCAATTAGTCATTCAGAATTAAATCAACAGAAATATCTTTCAAAAAGCCCAAGAGGGAATAAACTCTTTTCTATTATTTTGATTTCATAACTCAGATCTGTAATCTGAGTTATAAAAAAGATGTACTTTTTTCATTCTTTTTTCAGTGTTTGCCTTTTTATGACACAGGCATTTACATATAAAACACACCTGCCTGAAGATTAGCATATATTATGAAACACTCTCTTTCCTTCATCCACACAACGTTCCTACATTGTGCCTTTAACTAATAAGTAAGGCTAAGTTATTTTCACCATTATCTGATATTCCTAACCACATCATTAATAACATTTTGCAATAATAATACAATCCCCCCATTCTAATACTCCCTAAGGAAGTGCTTCCTTATTTTTATAGGATTTCCTTTTTGTCTTTGTACTACATCTTTGCTATTTCCTTTTCCACTTTGTGTGTGTGTGTGTGTGTGTGTGTGTGTATGTGTGTGTGTGTGTGTGTGTGTGTGTGTGTCAGGGATCTTATTCTGCCACCCAGGGTGGAGTACAGTGGCACAATCATGGCTCATCGCAGCCTTGACCTCTTGGGCTCAGGCAATCCTTCCGCCTCAGCTTCCCAAGTAGATGGGACTACAGGCATGCACCACTACGTCTGGTTAATTTTTTGTATTTTTGTAGAGATGAGGTCTGGCTATGTTGCCCAGGTCTAGAACTCCTGGGCTCAAGTGATCCTCCCACCTTGGACTTCCAAAGTGCTGGGATTATAGGTATGAGCCACAGTGCCCGGCCTCTCCTTTATTCTTTACCAAATGTGTCCACAGATTCTTGGTTCTTCTTTCTTCAGATCTTTCATTATACAGTATGACTAGTGATTCTAAATGCCATATTAATTTTTTTTGAAAGCAGAATTTATTGAGAGGACAGAGAAGCTCCCACAGTGGGAGGGGACCTGAAGGGGTTGCCCGTCATATTAATTTTAGCCACAATTCTATGTCATACCATGTGTTTGGCCTTCCTGAACTTTTTCTCCATTAACCATCCTTCAAATAGTTTTTTGAAATTCTGAATTTCAAAACCAAGGTAGAATTTCCGCACAGAGAAATTCAGAAGGAAAAAACCGTATAGTTTACTCAGTTCTTCATGTTGTTTTAATACAGCAGATTTCTTATTCTTTCACTTCTATTTTATAAAAATACAACTTGACAATCCCTCTATCCAACCCATTCTATTCTTTAAGATCCTACATTCTTCCATACAAGGATTTTTCTCATATTTGAAGAGCAATACTGTAATATTAAATCAGACTGTAGCCAGAAATGGGGAAATTTAAGGGTGAGCCATTATGTTTCCAAAGAAATTCTCTCGGAACTCATTTTCCCTGTCAGCAATGCCTATTCCTGGAGAAACATCCTCAGAAAATGAAAATGTTAATTTAGGATGCTAATGCTTGAAATATCCTTCTGTTTCTCAATTCCTTATTTAGCGGATTTATTTCTTAAACATCAAAAGGTGCTTGTTGCGATCTGAGAACACAGGGTTACAAAAGGGACTCCCCAAACCAGTGAGGGGCTGAAAAGGACTAAAAACAATGGTACTAATTATGACAGGACATCCCGTATTCCCCCCACTCACTAAGACAAAACAACGAGAATCCTTATGTGCTTTGTGAAGCCAAATGCCAAAGTGGGAAAAGAAGTTCTGCTTATAGGAAAGGCTGAACACACTGAAAGGGTCAATCACTGAGTAAAGTTAGCATGTACCTTTCTCTCAAAATCTTCGAAAACAGGGTAAAGGCTCCACTTAAAAATGAAATAAAGTAATATCCAAGAGTCTGAAAGCAGGTGTCTCCTAGATTCCTGCAACACCATGACTCTGAGATCCTAGTGTTCCCATTAGCTTCATTGTTTCAGGTGAAGGTTACACCAAGCACAGTGACTACACATATATAAAAAGACACTTCTGAAAGATCACTTCGACAAACACATTTTGTATCATTTCCCTGAGCTGAATCATGTTCTCAGCCCTCGCTTCAGGCAAAGAGGACACAGAAGACGAGCAGGAGACATAATCACAGATCACACACTTGCAACGTGGGTGTGAGAAACTGTTTCCAGGGAGAAAATGACAAACATACTGATGCACCCAAAATATGCATATGAGCAGGGATTCCATTGGGTGTTTGTAAGGCTGGCAAGAGCTCCAGAATTTGGTTCTCAAGGAAATGAGGTGGGTAAGGAATCCCCCCAAATGTCAATGCATCTTCTCACCATCTGAACAACCTTGGATATACTGTGCACAGATGAAATATGACGTTTAAAAGGAGGTCAAGAAACATTTTCCCCAAGACTTCTGATATAAAATCAAGATGGCAAGAGCTTCTGGCATAGGAAAATTAAAGTGGCTCATTGACTCACCCATGGCTCAACCACAAATGCCCCCACAAAGAACTGTGGTCATAGCAGGTCTTGCTCTGCTCCCAAGAACTCGGATTTTTTTCCCAGTGTTCCTGAACCTGGAAGAGCATGACACCTTGCTAAGCTCGAAGTGAGAGCTCAGTAAATGTTAGTGGAATAAGAAAAGCCTTCAAAGAAGGGAGTGAAAATCCAGTGCTTCAGAGTTTCAGTTAAGCAAATTAAGGTGAGGGGCAGGGAGTAAGAGCCCAGATTTCACAGGGATTTTTTCAAAGGCCACATGTATTTTGTTTGAAATTGCAAATACTGTAGATATATTTGCATAAACAGTCATGTGTATTTGCTTGTGTTTTTACAGACTGTCAACTATTTTCAGATAATTTCCAAGAGCAAGTGATCACATTTACTATTTGTTTTTTCATTTCTGCTTTTCTTACTGCTTAGTTCTTAAATCTGTCTCTAGCCCAGCCAACCCCACTGTGCGTACAACAACTGTCACTAGTAGTTCCTGTTCCTTCATCTCACCTGCCCCCATCCCTGCTTAGGTGCCGTGAGGAGCCTTCTGACACTGCTACTCCTATACACATCACAATTTCAGACCTAGCATGCTAGGAAACACTGCCAGCATTTGTTTAAATCAACACCAAATGAGCCCAAGCAGGCGGAGAGACATTCTATTTTTTCTCTGAAAAAGATCATCCAACTCATTCTACAGTAATTTGTTCCCTAATTTACTCTTAGGAAATCACCCTTAATGTCTGATTAGGATAAGTCCAATTCTCTGAAATTAGATCTTCAATGAAGAAAAGTAATCCCATCACAATTTCTTTTCTTTTATATGCCTCTAGCATTAGTATTGCACCATTATTTGCAATACTGGAGAAAGCTCTGGAGAAAGGATCTGAAGAATGTATTCTGGGTGGGGGGAAAGTCAACTTCATGTCTTTCTGAAGGAAGGGCTACCTCCTGTTATAATATTGTCATTCTAAAAGGTTCCCAATTGATGAAAGCCCTTTCCCCTAAAACAGATTACGCACCAGTTATTTTTTTCAATTAAATAATTAGCAAAGTATATATATTTTGCTATTGCACGTAGGAAGACAGAAATAGGCTAGCATTTCTATCAAGGCTAGCAATGAATCATTCATTCTAACCCCTAAATTATATAGTAAAGAGTATATGAATAATAGCTTTACATTCAGTTTTGTTGTAGTCTGTCAAGCAGTTATATCTCTCAGCTAAAATGCATTAAACAGATATTGAATTATTTCTGAAAAGTAAAATTAGCAAAATTAATTTTGAGGCCCTTTTCCTCAATGACAGATTACTTACAAATACATGCTTGGAGAACAAAAATACTATAAAGAAATATGTGTAATAATTAAAGAAGTGACTTATAGTTCGATAACAGAATTTTAAAACTTGAGTAATTAAAAAGACCCTACCAGCCAATCTTACAGTTTCTCTTAGATGTGCCAGCAGCTTAACTTTATCCTGGTAGCATGTAACACTCAAAATTCAAGAAAACACATGCAAATAACCATCAGACTGGCATAATAAACATGCTAAAGAGTTTGATAATCACTAAAAATTATAGCCACAGGTATTCCTAGGGAAATTTGTTTTCTGTTCTTTTGCCTTGAGACTAACATTAAAGTCCCGGAGAGGGGCCACTCCTTCATCTGGGGTCCCACAGTGATAATGACATGGAGCAGAGGTGCACATGACCAAAGACAGACGTTTTTGACAGTGCTAAATTTTCCTTTTTATGTTTCTGAGATTATCAGGTTGCTACCACAGCACAATTTAGCTTAAACTCACTGAAACACACATGTTAAGGTTGGCGATCAACAATATCACTAAGTAAACAGCCAGAATGGTCAAAATTAGTCCTTTCTTAATCTAAAGCACAAAAGCAGTTCAGAGATGCATATCTCGGCATTTAAAAAGACTTTCTTGACATTCAGTTTTTCATTCAGCCATTCAACATCTTTTGCAGAACATTTATGATGTGGTAGGCACTGGGGTCACACTTTTGTTGGTTCTCACTGGCTAGCTGTCAACTTGAGGAGAGGATAGTGTTTCTCCATGTTTATATTCCTGCTACCCAGCATAATGCCTGGCATGCTTTCTAGGTGCTTGTAAATGTTTGTTGTTGGTTTATTGTTGAAATCCATTTCAAAATGCAATGAACATTTGTACAAAATTCAGAAGAAGAACTTGTTTGCCTCGGAAAATAAAAAATATGCATCTTTTGAGCAGACAGAGTTTATAGAGTTTCTGAACAAATGGGCAAATAATTTCTTGGTAGAAGATAGAGCACATACAAATGTACAAATGCTTTGGTCTAGCATTTCAGATTATTTTGCCGCCAATAGTACACTTAAATGTTATAGTAGCACCTCATTCATTCGATTTAAGTAGAGTCCCTTATGTTAATTTTTCCCAGTATGGCCTGGAATCCTGGCATAGGGCAGCAGCACTACAGCAGGATGGTTAAGAGCATGGACTCTGGAAGCTCAAGAAAGAATTAAGTTAATTCTGGAGCTGTCACTTGACAGCCAAGTGGTTTGGTCAAGTTGCTTAAGCTCAGTTCCCTCATGTAAAATATGAAGATTATGATAATAATGCCTTATATTTGGGCATTTAAAAAGACTTTCTTGACATGCAGTTTTTCATTCAACCATTCAACACCAACACCTATGATGTGGCAGGCATGAGGGCAGATTCAATGAATTAATATGTAAAAAGTACTTAAACAGTTCCTGGTACTGAGGAAGCATGATAAACAGGTGTTGGCTATTACTGGGTAAAGCCAGAGGAAGATCACCAGTGAAACAGTCAGGCTTCTGTCTATGTCCCAGTCCTTTTCAATATATATATATATTTTGAGTCAGTGTCTCACTCTGTCACCCAGGCTGATTGCGATGAACTGCAGCCTTGAACTCCTGAGTTCAGGCAATCCTCCCACCTCAGCCTCCTGGAGTAGCTGGGGCTACAGGCATGCACCACCATGCCTGGCTTATTTATTTATTTATTTATTTGATTTTTTGTAGAGATGAGACCTTGTTATGTTGCCCAGGCTGGTCTCGAACGCCTGGGTTCAAACAATCCTCCTGCCTGTGCCTCCCAAATTGCTGGGATTACAGGACTCTGGAATTACAAGATTACTGCCTCTTTTTCCTGGCCACCTTCTCGGTATTTCTTATCCAATAGCTTGGATAAGAAAATCAAAGCCATTATGACTTACAATTAAGATAGCATAAAGATGTTAGAAATAACAAATATGATGGGGTACCAGAATCACGATTCAAAATAATCTTAAGAGACTAGAACAGTAAAGCAACAACCTGTGTTTACATAGGGATAAATTTAAAATTCTTGCATTTAAATCCAAAACACGAATCTCACAAGTTTAGGAATGGGGGAAACCTGCTTTAAGAGCAGCATGTATAAATCAGGCGTGGGGGGAGTAAGTTTAATTAAGTATAGGCTCTGTATGAATCAACAGTGTATTGTAGCTGCCAAAAAAGCGAATGCCATGTCAGGCCTCATTAATGAGTTTTAGCCTCTAGATTGAACAGTGGTGGTAGAAGGGTTCTGCTTTCTTCTTCACGGGTTAGCTCAGGACACAGTAAGCAACCTAAATAACGAGAACAAGTCTATTCCCAACAGTAGTAGCAGTATGGACTTGGTGTTATCCACGATCTGAAGGTCAAGGACTGGGGTTCAGATCCTTACCCTGCCATGTGATCATACAGACTCTGTTACCTCTTCTGTAAAACTCGGACAGCATGGTCTACCCTCACAGTGAGATTATAGAGCTAACCAAGAAGAATTTTTTTGAAACTGTGGCAAAATACGTATCACTTAACATTTGCCATTTTAAGTTTGGTGGCATTAATTAGATTCACAATGTTGTGCTACCATCACCATTATTTATTTCCAAAACTATTCTATCACATCAAACATAAACTCACTAACCACTGAGCAATAACTCCTCATTTTCCTCTTCCCCCAGTCCCTGATAACCTCCAGTCTACTTATTGTCTCTATGCATTTGCTAATTTGATATTTCCCAAGATTAATTTTTTGACAACTAAAAATGTCTGAAAATGGAATGGGCTTCCTCAGGAGGTGATGCCCACAGTCACCAGAGCTGTTCAAGTAGGGAGTGGGAAATACTTCAAAAAATGATGTGGTGGGGATTCTCATTTTGAGTTGGAGTAATGATTGACAAGTGCCTTCCAGATCTGACAGTCTATGAGTCTGTGAACTCCAAAATACACTCGACACAGGAGTTGCAGGAGACTTCTGGCCCCATTTTATCAAAGATGAAACTGAGGCAAGAGCTCTTCGATAAGTAGCCCAAGGTCAATCACCGAGTCATGCAAAGAGCTATGGATAGCACTGAAGTCTCCTGACGCACAGCCCTGCCCTGCATTCGCCATCTGACGACGCTGCACTCTATGACCTACTTGTCCTATGGTTCTTGTATTTTTCCTTGCAGATTCCCTTAGGGCTTTGTTTGAAGGCTGCATAAAATATCTTAAATGAAAAGTGATATAGTGACATCAAATTCTTAACTTTATTGTAACAATAATAAAAGCTGTTAGAAGATAATCTGTAAGCATAAAAATACTTTAACTATCAGAAAATAGACCCTCAAATTTACATTTTAAGTAATGTATAGTTGTCTGGATATCAGACTGAGAAAGAACACTGGAATGACTTCCATACATATTCCACAGCATGCTGGAAAAGCCACAGCAATCACAGCTTTTCAAAAAAATGCACAGATTTTAGGACCAAAGACAGCCTTCGATTCTGATGTAATCTCTCTTAAAATGGAGCCAGACACAAATGTATATGGAAAAGATTCAATTTGGGCAGGATTCCAGATTTATTGTTTTATTTTTTTTAGGACTCAGGATATATTATTGAATTCAATGTCTAAAGAGAAAGCCAGTATGTTCCTGTAAAAAAATAACCATGGAACCAGTCGCTTCTCTAATGACAGATTGTAGAAACTATTTCTCAGAGTAAACAGAAAACAAAAATAGATAAATAAATAATTCTGACCAAATAATTCATTCAGAGGTCAACAGAATTTTCCTCTGAAATTTGTTCAAAATCTCAGATCCCATCTTTATGTGCACATCCTCTCCTCCACACCGCCCCCCCCACCCCCTCCCCCAGCCTTTGCATCCTAAGAGGTCTGTGGGTAAAAACAAAGTTTTTTTCTTTAGTAATCTGTTCTATTAAAAAAAAAAAAAAAAAGAGAAGAAAAACTTAGAAGTCAATGGTGAAATTAAATCTAACATACAAATATATGAAAAGAAATCTGTTTTTGAGCTTCATCTGTTTTCAGAGCTAAATCTGCTTTTAGAATGCAAAGACATTGGGAAAATAAACTATAACTGACCAATCATTTTTCACTATATTGGCTGTAAGTGTAGTCAGATGCATATGTCTAAGCATGCAAGTGTTGTTTGTCTCACATGACAAGCGGTAGGCTGGCCAGGGCAGAGGCAGCTACACCATGCGGGTATTAGAAGCTGGCTCTTTCTTTTTGCTCTGCTCTTATTAAGGTGTGGATGTCCACCCTCCTGCTTATCACCTCAGAGTTACAACATGGCTTTTGCTGTCACATCTATTCACTTTTCTGTCAGGACAAAAGTAGTGGAAGCAAGGAGACAGCATCAGGAACTTACATCAGGAAAGCAAAGGCTTTTCCAGAACTCCCCAGTAGATGCCTCTAAAACAGTCACCCAGGACAGAAAGCCAGAAGTTATCCAATTCCGTCCTCTTCTTAACCCAAACCCTCAAAATCTGTAGATTCAACTTCCTTCAAATTCTATGTTCATTACCTCCTTCCTTCCTCCATTACTTCTGCCTTGCCCAAGATTCTTTCTTCCCCTGTCTAGACTAGTACAATTGTCTCCAAATTGCTCACTGTCTCAAATTGTTCACCATTCTCCTAATTCTGGCTTATTTCAGTCTACCCTCCATGTTGCCATCAACTTGGTCTTTCTAAAACATAAATGTGACTGTCACTCCTTCACTGCACATAGAATAAAGTCTAAGCCTCTTAGCATGGCATAAATGCACAGTACTATTTCATTGAACCTCTTTTTAAGTTCATCTACCCCTTTTTTTGTTTTTTTGAGATGGTAGTCTTGCTATGTTGCCCAGGCTGGGCTTGAACCCCTGGGCTCAAGGAATCCTCCCAGTTCAGCCTTCCAAGTTGCTGGGACTATAGGCATGTGCCACTGGGCCCAGTTGACCACTTTTTATCCAAGAATGTGAAGCTCCTTACATTTATTTCTTCCAGTTGCCCATGATATTTCAAATCGTAATGCTTTTGGACATACTACTATTTTCACTAAAATGTCTTTCCCTAGCTTTACCTGGAAAATTCCTACTCAATTAAAATTTAAACTTTTCCTCTGTGAAGTCATTTCTGTCTCCACTCTTTATCTCCACCCAGGTAGATCCAGGTACTATGCAGTGCGCGTGCGCGCTCGTGTGGGTGTGTGTGTATGTGTGTGTGTATATTACATTATGGCACTTACAACACTGCATTCTAATTATTTACATGTTTGTCTTCCATACCAGCCAGTGAGTTTCTTAAGGACAGAGGCAAAGTCTAATTATCATTGACCTGTACACAGCAGGTGATTAATAAATACTTGTTGAATAAATGAAAGAGTAAATTACTGAAATGGTGGCTTTTTTTTTTTTTTTTTTTTTGAGATGGAGTCTTGCTATGTTGCCCAGGCTGGCTTCAAACTCCTGGCTCAACTGATCCTCCAGCCTCAGCCTCCTGAGTAGATGGGATGATAAGTGCACGCCACCAAGCCATAGGAATATGGGTGAAATCTAGGACACTGAAAAGGGTAACACCACAATAGAAGAGTGAAAAGCTATTCTGTGGCAAGGAGATCTTTGCAGCCCCTGAAATGATACTGCTTATTTCATGGAGAAGAAGTGGGTATTCATATAAGTGAATTTTTCAAATAATTGAAGCTTTCCTGTTTAAGTTGAATAAAAACTAATAAAGAGATTAAAACATGATTGCTAAAACTCTTTCTAAAAAATGCATTACACATTTCCTCGCCTTTTAAGGAGAGCATGATGAACCAAACTTAACCTTTTTTGATGACTCAGCGTCATCATTATGAAACTCAATTAGTGCTGAGGTGGCAGGGCTGTTCGGCTCCTCCATTAAATGGCTTCAGACTGTTAACTATATGTTCCTTGCTGATATGCTCTGTGTTCCATCATTAGGATTTTATCTAGCATCTTAAGTTGTTGTAATTGTACAAGCCTTCAGAATCAGAGAATCACAAAACCACAGAATTTAAGAGCCTAAAGAAAACTTAGCGATCACTTAATTTATCAGTCTAACAACTTTTAAAGATAAGAAAACTAAGTGAGCCCTAAGTAAATGGGCAGTGTTTTTCTAATCAGTTGTTTTAAATCTTCTATTCTAATGGTTTTTAAACCATGTTTTGCTCAAATCTACTCAATTTGAGCTCAGGCCATGGTGTTCATCTTTCTTTAAAATACTAAGGGTAAATTGGATTTAGAAACATATGTTACATATGCAAGCACACTTTGAATGAACTTAAAAATTAAGACATATCTGTTAGTATCAGAAGTAACATTTATTTTATATTTATTTATTTTTGAGTAGGAGTCTCACTCATCGCCCAGGCTAGAGTGCAGTGGCATGCTCACGGCCACCACAGCCTCTACCCACTGGGCTCAGGCAATCCTTCTGCTTCAGCCTCCCAAGTAGTTGGAACTACAGGCACTCATCACCATGCCCAGCTAAGTTTTTGATTTATTGTAGAGACAAGGTCTTGCCAAGTTGCCCAGGTATCAAACCCCTTGACTAAAACAATCCTCTTACCTCGGCCTCCCAAAGTGCTTGGATTATAAGCGTGAGTCACCACGCCTGGCTCATTCATTTGTTTTATTTAACAACAGAATTTCTTCTTTTTAGCTTTTTTTGTGTGTTCTATTATTTCACTCATTCATAAAACCTCCATTATCTATTCATTCAACGCTGAAGCCTCCAATCAGTGAATAAGTAAGCTAATTTTGTTTCTAACTTAGACATTTACAAGGCAAGGGAAGAAAAGTACACCCGTTTACCAAGGGCTCACTATTGTGTAGATGAGATTCTTAGAAAACAAAAACTTAAAGTTAGGTAATGTAACCCTCATTTCATATGTGAGGAAACCAAGACAGAGAAGTTGTATAATTTATCCCAGGTCACACAATTAATCAGTGGTAGAGAGGAAATGTAAACCCAGATGCTTGATGTCACATGGTTGCTGCCCTTAAGGAATTACTAATTTGTAAGAGGAGAAAAATACATATTCAACTAACTCTGTAACCGTGTGATAAAAACAACCATGGCAGTGTGGGAGCACAGAAGAGGAAGTGATTCATTACATTTGAAGAGATGGGAGAAGGCTACAGAGTGACATTTGCAGTGAATCTTAATAGTAATCAAAACAATAATAGCAAACACTTTTTTAAGGAAATACTATGGGTTAGGCACATACCATCTCACTGATACTATGTCCCCCTTCTCCAAAGAGAACTAAGACACACATAGGTCAAAGTAACATATCTAAGACCACACAGCTACAGAGTTCATTCTAGGACCACTGTGCTTTGATAATTCCCAGAGGTCAAAAAGAAAGTGTCCTCAGTTGAGGGGAGAAGGACAGGAGCAAAGGCATTAAGAAGCATGGGAAACAGAGTAACCTGGGGTGACTGGAGCAGCTGGAGTAAAATTAAAACATTTAAATCAAATCATGTCACGCAGATCATGTCACCGCCATCAATGGTTGCTCACTGCATTTTATGAGAAATCTAAACCCTGTCTTCTCACTCCAGAGACAATACCACCCTCCCTCTCACAGTTCTCCTGACATGTTGGTCTTTCAGTTCCTAAAACAACCAAGCTCTTTCTTGCCTCAGAAACTTTCTTAATGGTAGTGTCTCTCTCCGAAATATTTTTCTCCTCCCTCTTCCCCTGGCTAATTCTCGAACACCCTCTGGTCTTGACCTAATTATGATGCACTCGGACAGGTCTTTAAAATTCCCTGCTATGCCATAGTGTCTCATAGCAGCACCATCAGCTTTGCCTTCATGGTATTATCCTACACAATTAAGCTAATGTTGTGACAACAGACTCTAGGCTCCATGAAGGCAAGGACTGTGTATATTGTTTTGCTGTTTTCCTGCTCTTTTGTTTTTGTTTCCTCATGATTGGCATATTCAATAGCAGAAATTGGGGCCGGAATTGGAAGAGTACGGCCTTTATCTTATGGACAATACAAAGGCAGAAAAATTTAGTCAAAGATTGTGATGAGAACAAATAGAGGCTTAAATAAAGTGAAATAAAACCAGTGTTGCGTGGATCATGGACAAGAGAAAGACCAACTGAGGATCACTTCAACAAGCTAGATGAGAGCCTGAACTCAGGCAGTGGCAGCGGGCATGAATTCAAAAGACTACACAGGTAGTGTGGTTGGATTTGTTCATTTGACATATGTGTGCATGCGTGCATGTGTGCATAAGCCTGTTCTTCGCATCTTGTAACCTACCATTCACTCAGATGCTTAAACAACTTATTAAAAAGTAAACTTGCTCTCGACAAGGTCTCCTTCTGTCACATGCCTAGAATGCAACTGCATGATCCTAGCTCACTCATTGCAGCCTTGAACTCCTGGGCTCAAACGATCCCCCACCTCAGTCTCCTGAGTAACTGGGATTACAGATATGTTGGTGGGTCTGTGTTCCTGCTTGGTTGCCCGTGAGACTGGAATCTGATCTGCCTCTGCTGTACACACACACACACACACACACTAAACCAGTATAGAAAAAAAGTTCAAAAAATAAAGACTGATCACTCCCTTTGACCCCTAGATCCACGGGGAATTGAGGAATGAATAACTATTTTCCAGAGATCTGCCCTCTTCAAGGGGAAGCCAGTTAAAGCAAAGATGAAGGAGGAGAATTATATAAGAAGACTGAGACCACTGAGAAGTTTTCTGGCAATGGAATGGGGATTTCAAAGCATACTTGTTAAGGTGGTATAAGTTGGGTTTTGCTGAGAAAGAATAAGCCAAGGAAAGGCTAAGAAAAAATGGCATAGGGAACATAAGTGTGACCTTACCTGTATTTAAAAAAATGGAAAAAAGAAATGTATATGCATTGGAAGAAGACTGTGAGCCCAAGATTAAAAGCAGCAAAGAGTGGAAAGGTTCTGTGAGAAGACCCAGAATGGACACAGGCGTGAAGCTGCCCCAGCAGCACTTCTGCAGAATCCTTCCTGGGTGCAGAGACGGACGGCCACATGGGGATTGACCTCTCATGGCAGGCATAGCTCCTGGTGGCTGCTCTGGCAACCACAGTCTCTACTTCTGAATACAGCATGTCTCAAGAAGGTTTAACCCATGGAAAGGTAAGACTCCAGTAGCCCTCATCCAAGATTTTTAAAATAACACCCTTTTCTTAAAAATGAAGACTTAACTATTCTCCCTAATTTCCTGCGTTTGAGTGAAATCTAAAGGTTACTTTAAATATAAAGTTCATCCTACCAAGAGCATCTGGGAGTCCATACAGTAAGCTTATTTTTATTTCATATTTAGCAGTAGTAAAAAGTGTACTAAGAGTAGATGGCACCAGGGAGCTGCCATCTTTCACACCTCTAAACAGCACTCCTGTTTCCTCTCACATATGTCATGGTAAAAGAGCCAAACTTCAAACTCCTGCTTTCCCAGAGTCGCTTAAAAATCATGTCTTGAGTGCTGCTGGGCTGTGCTAGACCACCCCCGCTTCTATCTACACCCCCATAGTTTGGGAATGGGACAGTGAGATGATGGATAGGGAATGTGTATCCGCTCTGAAGGAGGTATAATGAGCTTAAATTTACTGTACTAAAGTTAACACAACTGCTCTAGGTGACATAAGAAAATTGTATTTGGTCTCTGCCCTGGTTCCTGGCACAGAAGTTCTAAAATCCTTGTAATTTCCTGAGTGGTAGGAGTGAGAGGAGCATCTTTGTTATTCATAGAAAGCCCCTGTCAACCATACCTGAGTTTATGCTAATGAAGTGACTCTTGGAAAAAGAGGGCTCCTTGCCAGAGGAACCAATCATGTGATTAGAGGGTTAGAACTTTCAGCACCACCTTCTGACCACTGGGGGGAGGGGGGTTAAGGGGTGGGGAATAGAGATTGACTTAATTACCAATGGCCAATGATTTAATCAATCATGCCTACATAACAGCACTTCCATAAAAACTGTAATAGCTTCAGAGCTTCTGGGTTGGGGCACCTTGCTCAATGCATATCTTTCATTTGGTTGTTCCTGAGTTGTGTCTTTTATAATAAACTGGTAATAGTAAGTAAAGTGTTTCTCTGAGTTTTCTGAGCCATTTTAGCAAATTATCAAACCCAACGAGAAGGATTGTAGGGATCTCTGACTTATAGCAGGTTGGTCATCAGTACAGGTAGAAATCTGGGACATGCTATCAGCGTCTAAAGTGGTAGTGGTCTTGTGGGACTGAGACCTTGAACTTGCAGGATCTGAGGCTAACTCCAAGTAGTGTTAGAATTGAATTGAACTGTAAGATACCAGCTGGTGTCTGCAGATAACTGCTTGGTGTGGAAAAAACCCACACATGGTATCAGAAGTGTTGGGAGAGTATAGAAAAAGTTTTCCTTTTAGTATATAATATGGGTTTAGCTCTTTTTAGATAGTTCTGCCTATTCTGGAAGGATAGTCCTTCTTGATTGGGTATTGAGGATACTCAGAACTCACATCTTAATAGGAGGCAACCCAGCCTGGGGAGTCAGGCTTCACAATACACAGTACCCAAGCGGGAGTAAAAAGATGATTATTAAGAGTCAGGCCAGCAGGTGAGACAGGGGCGTCTCGTTCTCCTCCAATTGAAAGCTCAAGCTCACACACATTCTGAAACTAATTCCTGATCCAGGACAGCAAGTTTCAAAGAAGCCCCTGATTCAGATAGCAGATCTACCCATCCTGACTGCTGGTATCTATTCCCTGCTATTGGGCTACCACCTCACAGAAAAAAAAACAATTCCCTACTTCTTAACCTTTTTATTTCCTCCGATCTCATTTCCATTTTTACCGTATTTACTATATATATTCAACTTTCTCTCTCCCTCAGCAGTTTTAGTCTATTGGAGGCTCATTTTTTTATATCCATTCTTGCTTCCTTTTCAATTACTCACCTCCTCCCCCAACTTCTTTCCAGTCATCAAAGACTTCCATTTTATTATATCTTACTGTAGTGAGACTACTTCACATGAGATATAGCCTACAGCAGATCTCCAGAGCTTATTCATCTTACTTGACTGAAACTATGTCCACTGACTAGTAACTTCCCATTTCCTCCACCTCACAGTCCCTGGCAACCACCACCATTCTACTTTTTGAGTCTATAAATTTGACTATTTTAGATACTTCCTTTAAGTGGAATCATACAGTATTTGCCTTTCTGTGACTGGCTTATTTCACTTAGCATAATGTCTTCCCAGTTCATTCATGTTGTCACATGTTGCAGAATTTCCTTCTTTTGAAAGACTGAACATTATTCCATTGTATGTATATAGCACACTTTCTTTTTAGAGATGAATCTCCCAGACTGGATTTGAACTTCTAGCTTCAAGCAATCCTTCTGCCTCAGGATTCAAAATAACTGGGACTATAGGTACACACCACTGTACTCAGCTTCACATTCTCTTTATCTATTCATCTGTTGGACATTTAGGTTGTTTCTACATCTTGGCTATTGTGAATATGCTGTAGTGAATACAGAACTAATATCTCTTTGAAATCCTGATTTCGAGTCTTTTGGATAAATACCCAGAAGTTGGGATGCTGGATCACATGGTAGTTGTACCATTTTGCAGTGTTCCAAGGGCTCCAATTTCTCTACATCCTTGCCAAAACTTATTGTCTCTTCTTTTTTAACATAGCCATCCGGACAGGAGAGAGGTAATATTTCACTGTGGTAAGAAATTTTGATTTGCATTTCTCTGATGATTAATGATATTGAGCAATGCTTTCATATACCTGTTGGTCACTCATTCATATATGTCTATTTTTTTAGAAATATCTATTCAAGCCGGGCTCAGTGGCTCAGCCTGTAATCCTGTGCTTTGGGAGGCTGAGGTGAGTGGATTGCCTCAGCCCGTGGATTCGAGACCCATCTGGGCAACTTGGCCGGACCTCATCTCTACAGTAAATCAAAAACTAGCCTGGCGTGGTAGCACGTGCCTGTAGTTCCAGCTACTTGGAAGGCTGAGGTGGAAGGACTGCCAGAGCCCAGCAGGTCGAGGCTGCGGTGGCCGGGAGCAGCCAATGCACTCCAGTCTGTGTGACAGAATGAGACTCCAACTCAAAAAAAAAAAAAAAAAAGAAAAGAAATATCTATTCAAATCCTTCGCCCATTTCTAAATCAGGTTACTAGCTTTTTTTCTTTTTTTTACTACTGAGTTGTAGGAGGTCCTTATATATTTTGGAGATTTACCCCTTATCAGATATGATTTACAAATATTTTCTCCCAATCTGTAGGTTGCCTTTTCACTTTGTTGAGTGTTGTCTTTACAGAGCTTTTTAGTTTGATGTAGTCCCTGAAAAATTTCTGGAATGAGTAGTCTGCACTTATTAATGCTTATTAATGTCTTCATATTCTCAGCTCAGCCTAATACAAAATGATTTCTTACTCTGTACTCGAAGACTATACCTAGATTGTTCCACAGTGATCACTACAGACTGCTAATTGCCAAAACCAATGACTTCTCAGCATCCTTCTTGAGTACCTCCTCCTTAAAACACTCTCCTGTGGAGACGTTCTTTTTTGACTTTCCTCTCACCCTGTGGGCACTCCTCTTTCATCTCTTTCTGCCTATAATTTAAATGTAGATAATCCCCAGATTTTGTCAACATCTCCCTTCCTACTCTGTGCTCCTGGTTAGTACGCATGCTTTCTTTTTGCTTCAACCGCAGCTTGTGAGCCAACAGTCCCCAGATCTGTATAACACTGCTTCTGACCTCTTGCTCTGAATGAAAAGTCTGTGTTTCCAACTCTTCCAAAGCATCTCTGGGTATCTTATAAATCCCTAAAATTCAGCATACTCAGAGGTAGACTACCCTTTTCTCACACTCTGTCAAATTTGACACCTTCCTTTTCCTCATCATTTACATTGTTATTAAATTCTGCTGATTCTAACTCTAAAATGTCTTTCTGACACAATCCCTGTTGCCTACTTCCACTACCACTACTCTCATTTATGCCCTCAAAGTTCTTTATCAGGACCAGCAGATGGTTAACAGTAGGAGCTTTGGGAATCAGACTAGACTAATCAGACTCCAGTTTTTTCACTTAACAGATGTATTGGGCAAGTGCTTTTTGTTTTAGGGATTTTTCTGAGTCAGGTTCTCACTCTGTCACCCAGGCTGGAGTGCAGTGGCACAATCATAGCTCACCACGTACTTGACCTTCTGGGTTCAGACAATCCTCCCACCTCAGCCTCCCGAGTAGCTGGGATTACAGGCGTGCACCACCACTTTTGGCTACTTTCTGATTTTTTTTTGTAAAGGCAAGGTCTCACCATGTTGCCCAGTATAGTCTCGAACTCCTGGGCTCAGGCAATCCTCCCTCCTCGGCCTCCCAAAGTGCTGAGATTATGGGAATGAGCCACTGTGCCCGGCCACTGGGCAAGTTATTTAACTTCCTAAGGCTCAGTTTACTCACCTGTTAAATGGGGCTAGAACTTTTATAAGAAATTTGGTAATCTAAATAAAATGTCATTTACAATGGCTGGCACATGACAGCTATTCAAAAGTGTTATATTTTCTCCTCACTACTCTCCTTTCTTCCTGTCTTATTTAACTCATCTTTCCCATCCAGTATGCATTCAACACACCAGTTACCTTCTAAATCAAAAGATCTACTCATGTCAGTCTTTGGTTAAAAAAGCAAACAAGCAAAAAGCAAAACTTTACACGAAGTTTTATTGCCTATATGACAGAGACCACCTCTTTAGTATGACATTAATGAACCTTTAGAAATCTATCCCCAAACTACTTCTTCAGTTTACAAACTCACCACTCACTATATAACCAATATACCTACAGAAGTTTCTATTGTCAAACCTTGGTCTCTTTATTGTAGCCACCCCATTTTCAAGGTTTTCCCCCTTTCATTTCTAGCTGATGAAGTCATACTTATATTTGCAAATGTTTTCCCAATAAATCCTAATTTCTTGGAAGCAAAGAATCCTCCTTAATAACTCTCTTATTAGTTCACTTGCCAAATGTTTATTAACTGAGAATCATGCGCTGTGCTAGGTGCTATAGTTACAAAGACTGGCCTATGCCCTTCCCAAGTACGCAGTACGGTTAGAAAAATGGGCATACTAACAATTCCAGTAGTGGGTGTGACTGCTGAGAGGACAGAGCAGTAACTCCACATTCTGGTTACATATTAGAATTCCTATAACTGATTTTTTAAAAATGCTAAAGCCTGGGTCCAACTGCCAAAGATCCTAATTTAATTGATCTGTGGTACATTAAAAAATAAAAATAAAAAAGCTCCTTTGACTTAGTTATGTGAAGTGACTGTTGCAAGCCTCTGGGACACAGCTGTATGCAGAAGACTACGGAACATGGGAGACATACCTTGTCACTGGCACTTCTGGTTGCCTTATCCTTCTTTCCCAAATCTACTCAGGTGCACACTCCTCCTCCATGTGACTTGGGAGACACTGCCCTATTCCTAACTCAGAGGTAGCTTCTGTTTGATTTAGGTACAGGCAGAGGACTTCATTCTGAACAAGGACACATGAGGGGAGGGAAGTTGACTGCGGGAAGGCGGGAAAAGGTTTCATAATCCCAAGAAGAACGTACCAGGAAAGATAGGCTTTAATGCCTTTGAACACTGCTTTGTCTGGCTATGACATCTGGAAGTGCAGCAACCATATTATAACTGTGAAAAGAGCCACCTGGGGGCAGAATGGAGATCTGAAGAAAAGCTGGATTTTTGTTGACACCATTAAGTCACTGCATCAAACAACTGGATGTCCATCCACCTGTGCATTTCCTGATGTATGAAATAATAAATTTCCTAGTTGTTTATGCTACTTTGAGTGAGAATTCTGTTTACCTGCAACAGATGTCATCCCAACTGACATACAACAAGTTCAAATTTGGGGATCAAGGAAAATAGCCCAGAGAAAGTGATATCTGAGAAGAGTCTTTAGCAAAACAGTCAAGAAGCAAGAAAAGCAAATAAAAAGTCATGAAAATAAAAGTATAAGATATTCTGGGAACTTCACATAATTCAGAATGGCCACTGCAAAGAGTATGATCAGAAAGATGAGGCTGGAGGGGTAGTGGTCTGGGGCAAGATCTTGAGGAGCCTTGTATGCTGTGGTAGATTAAACATGGCCACAAATTATTTGCAGCTCCTTTTATCAAGAAGCAGAGTCTATTTAAGCATTCCATGAATCTGGTTGGCTTTGTGGCTTGCTTTGACCAACAGTATACATCGAAAGTATATTATTCAAACTCCAGAGCTGAGGCCTGCCTCTCTTGAAATGCTGCCCTGAGGCTGCCATGCTGTAAGGAAGGCAACTGAACCTACTGAAGGATGAGAGGCCAGGTGGAGGAGAAATGGACAGCCAGCACTGACTGCTAGGCATGTGAAGGAGGAGACTATCTTGGACCATGCAACTGTTTCAGCCATCACCTGACTGCAAATGAGCCCAGCCAACCCATTACAATCATAAGAAGTAATGCATCACTGTTGGAGTAAGCCAGGAGATTTACGGTGGTTTCTGACACATAGCCATGCCGAGACATTCAGACTTTATTGTGAAAACTATGAGCAATCACCTGATTAAATCAGACTCATATGTTAGACAGATCACCCTGGCAGCATCCTGGAGAGTGGCCTGGAGTAGGGCCACAGTAGAGGCAGAACGACTTGTTAGAAGACTATTACATTGATGGAGCTGAGAAATCTGGATCTAAAGTAAGACAGTGGCAGTGGGAAGGTAGAGAAGAGTCATGATAGAGGTAAAATCCACATGATGGCGAACACAGGTTAAAGAGTAGAAAGGAGGAAAATAAACTAAGAATTACTCAAAGGTTTTTAGATTACACAAGTGAATAACAGTGCCATCCACTAAAAGAAAGACTATGGAAAGAAGGGAAGGTTTGAGTACTAATGTACAGCAAAGAGTTTTGAATACTCAATGTTTGATGAAGACATTACTGATTAATCTGGTTGGGAATCAAAATGTTCCAGTCCAGGAACCATTTTTGTATGGAATAAATTGAGTACTCTGAAATTGAGTACTCTGTAAATCAAGTAAAGTTTCTTTTTTTTTTTTTTTTGAGTCAGAGTCTCATTCTGTGGTCCTGGCTAAAGTGCAGAGGCACGATCATGCCATCACAGCCTCAACCTGCTGGGCTCAGGTGATCTTTCCGCCTCAACCTTCAAAGTAGCTGGAACTACTGGCAGGTGCCACCAAGCCTGGCTAATCCTTTAATTTTTTTTGCAGAGATGAGGTCTCACCATGTTGCCCAGGCTGATCTTGAACCCCTGGGTTCAGGCAATCCTCTTGCCTCTGCCTCCCAAAGTGCTGGGATTATCGGCATGAGCCATGGCACCTGGCCAAGTCAAGTAAGGTTTTAATGGTGTGAGCTCATTTTATTGACTTTTCATCATAATCGAAAGGAAAAGGAAAGGTAAGATTTGGTGTAATACAAAATGCTGGCAAATCCGCACATTGTTTAGCTTATATGAATTTATCTGTAATTTTCAGGGAACACTACTAGTATACAATGTTCCTACCTAAAAGCTCTATCATTTTAGTGCATCCAGTGGGTAAGCTCTATATACAAGTTCTTTTTTTTCTGTCCTGCAGATTCTTTCTATGTCTCCCACCCTATAGAGCAAGAAGGAGCCTCCCCAACCACATGCTAGAGAGAGTTGAGACTATCTTCATGTTATATATTTTGTCAAGTGAGCATAACCTATGATGTATCAGTGTAATTACAGAGGCCACAAACAATTTTAATAATGACTTACCTTTGATGTTGATTAAAATAGCAAGTAAATGGCTGAGAACCAATCTCATCTTTCCAGTATTGTTGCCAGTTCATGACACTTTCCAAGTTCTTCTGATTTTCTCTCTTACAGGGAGGGATATATGAGCACTAACAAAACAGAACACAGAAAGTAAACCTATTATTCTATAGAATATTCCAATAACAAAAACAGAGCCAAAAAATAAACTTCAGTCATTAGTGTATAAGCATATTTTATAAGCAATTAGTTACAATCTAATAGCAAATTAAAAGCATAATATGCTCTCTTTTTTGTGGTGTCTACCAGTCAACAGAGGGAGGCAAAAAAAAAAAAAAAAAAGGTAATTTTCACTTCTAATTCCTATGTAAGAACCTTGGTATTTTCCTCTTCTACTTTTAACTAACAAATTAAGCACATAGCTCTTCTCAGGATACTGCTGTTCTTCACTGCTGAAACTCAAGTTTTATTTTCTTGGACAGTGAAATTGGTAGAAAATTTCCTTTCAAGTACATAATCAATGTATTTTGCTAGCTGGTGCCTTTTCCTGGCCATGCTTCTGACAAAGTAGTTCTCTTAAAGGAACGCCATTACTCTCAGCAATACAGATTCAGCAGAATTGGAAAACTGCTCTCAACTCCAGATGTTAAAATCAACCCTTTGCATTCTAATCCATTTTTTTCAATCCAGTCTTTCATAATGATGATGAAAATGATGCCAACTTACATTTATTGAGTGTTCACAATGTGGCAGACACTGTAATAAATGCTTAATGGCACTTAACTTGTGCACGTCTTTCAATAACCCTGTAATGATCTTCATTTTACAGATGAGGAAATTGAGATTTTTGTCAGCTCTACAACTAGAACTAGATTCTGATGATTTTATTACATTCTACTCATAGATGTTTTACCAAGGTATCTGATATTAAAAAGCAGCAACAACAACAAAAAAACTTTACGGGATAATTTGAGTCACATTGTTTAATTTATAGCATATCATTTTTCAATACCTTCTCATTATTTTTGCTACAGTTCAAACTTTTCAGCATGATGTACAAAGTCCTTTGTGATCTGGTCCCTGCCTGCCCTCACCCTCACTGAATCCTGGGATGCAGTCATGTACAGAAGCACTTGTTCCCCACATTTGCTGCTTGCTGTCATACCTACCTGCTTGGCACAGCTGTTCTCTCCCCTTTGGATGCCCTTTGTTCCTTAATCTCCTTCTTTCAAGATTCAAGTCTGGTGTTGCCTATGGGGGAAGCCTTTTCTTTCTTCCTCCACAGTTAAGTACCCTTCTTTGTGCTTCCATGGGAATCTTATCACATCATATGACAGCTAGGAACACACAGTGTCACAGTCTGTTTTATGTCAGCCTCCCCAGTTTGCTGGCAAGCTGAAAACAAGAACTGTTATTCTTTCTTTTCTCTTTTTTTTTTTAGATTAGAAAATATACTTTATTTAAAAGTAAATTAGAGAGAGAGAGAGACAGAGAGAGAGAGAGAGAGAGAGAGAGAGAGAGACATACCACCCCAAGGTGAGGGAGGGGGCCAAAGCCAGGAAGCATGGCAACAGTCATAGCTCAAAGAGCATATGACCGCATCAGAGTCTAGTAAAGCAATGGCCCTTTCTTTCCTATATCATCACATTTACAAATATGTCTGGTAACATAAGTGTTGTTTCAAAAATGTTGGCTGAACTAATTAATAACACATGTAGAATTAATAACACATATTGCCACACAATTCACAATAGCAAAAATATGGAACCAACCCTAAAGCCGATAGAAAGTGAACTAAAGAAAATGTGGGTAGCCCAATGTAGCACTCATCCTTTTCAATCCGCCATCTGCAGTAAGACGACTGACAAGATGCAGATATTCATGAAAACCCTTACAGGAAGACTATTACTCTCAAGGTTGAACCCTCCGATACCATAAAAAATGTAAAGGCAAAGATCCAGGACAAGTAAGGAATTCCTCCTGATCAGCAAAGACTAATCTTTGCTGGCAAGCAACTGGAAGATGGACATATTCTGTCTGACTACAACATTCAAAAGGAGCCTAATCTTCACCTTGTGTTGAGATTTCCTGGTGTGCTAAGAAAAGGAAGAAGTCTTACACCACTCCCAAGAAGAATAAGCGTAAGAAAAAGAAGGTTAAGCTGGCTGTCTTGAAGTATTAGAAGGTGACCGATAATGGCAAAATTAGTTGCCTTCGTTGGGAGTGCCCTTCAGATGAATGTGGTGCTGGAGTTTTTATGGTCAGTCATTACTGTGGCAAATATTGTCTGACCTACTGCTTCAGCAAACTAGAAGAAGACAAGTAATTGTGCATGAGTTAGTAAAAAACGTTAACTAAAAAAAAGAAAAGAAAAGAAAATGTGGTACATATGCACAATGGAGTATTACACAGCCATAAAGAACAACAAAATCATGGACTTTGCAGCAAACTAGATGGAGTTGGAGACCATAATACTAAGTGAACTATCACAGTAAGAAAGAACTAGGCACATTAGCACAAGGGAGGGATCAGCAGTAACTGGGCACTGCTAAGGGAGGGAGGGAACAGGGTGAGAGAGACATGTGACAACACAAAGGGTACTTGGTTCATTACCAGGGAGAGTGAGGACCAGTTAGAAGGCCAAACTTCACCTGCAAGCAACCTACTTATGTAGTTAATCCTCACGTGTACCCCACATTCCTATAATAAAATAAAATTTTTAAAAAATGTTGGTTGAACTAATTAATAACATGTAAATACATTTATGTTCAAGATAATGAAGTTATTTTCAGTGTTTAAACAACTTAAAAATATATAAACACATCTTAAATTTGGTTTAAAATAATAGTAATTTTTCTATTATATATAACAAATTCAAACATGTTATGCAAATATTATTTTGATTGAATCGCTAAATGTTTATCTTCTGCACATACAGTCCCACTTCTAATAATAACAGTAACATAAAGCTATTTTTTCTGTGAAATTATGGATTCTGAGTTCTTCCCAAGCAGCAGTTAGGCTTAGAAGCAATGGGGACCACTAGATAGGCCCCCAGTTCCATTATGTTTCGTGTTTGGCCTTAGGTAAATTACTTCCCTTCTCTGGACTTGGTTTTTTTCTAATCTGCAAAATCTCCAAAATAATTTCTGCCTCTACATTTCTGATTCTATTCTTGGAGGTACACCAAGAAAGAATCCAGCAGAAGGCAGGACTACAAACACTGTTGCAGTATTTTTTCCAGAAGAGATCCTGCCCACTGGGGAGATGGCTGGGAACCCTGACTAAGCCAGCATTCCAGCCAGCAAAGAGGAGGAGTGTGGTAGGTCCTTCCTTAAGGGCCTGTGCTTTGCATTAGAAAAATGTTCCTAGGGGGACCATGATTTTCCATTTCTTTCTTCCTATGACATGTTGAATATTTTCTTTCTCTCTATTAAGATTTTTTTTTTCTACATCATGGTCAATTAGCTTATAAAGTGAGAGTAGGTTTCAATTTATTATGCTCTTTCTAGGATGGAGAAATTTCCAGATTTGGAGGTAGAAGCCTCGGGGTGTAATGCCTAAAAATTCATCAGAGGCCT
This sequence comes from Tarsius wallacei, assembly GCA_963574415.1. Lineage (NCBI taxonomy): Eukaryota > Metazoa > Chordata > Mammalia > Primates > Tarsiidae > Tarsius > Tarsius wallacei. Next base: position 31,641 of record CAUYQG010259086.1, read on the forward strand.
TTTTGCAACGGGTATACTTTACACAAAAAGTATACTAAACATTTTAGGGAATAACAATGGAAAATCATATGCAATTAAAGCAGATTTTAAAAATTTGCAAAGCGGCTCAGCCTGTAATCCCATACCTTGGGAGGCTGAGATGAATGGATTGCCTGAGCCCGCGGATTCAAGACCCCCCTGGGCAACTTGGTGAGACCTCATCTCTACGATAAATCAAAAAAATTAGCCAGGTGTGGTAGCATGCGCCTGTAGTTCCAGCTCCTTGGAAGGCTGAGGCGGAAGGATCGCCGGAGCCCAGCAGGCCGAGGTTGCGGTGGCCGGAGTGGCCACTGCACTCCAGTCTGGGTGACAGAGTGAGACTCCAACTCAAAAAATAAAATAAAATAAAATAAAAATGTGCAAGTTAATGCAGTTCTAATTCTCTATTATTCAGTTTTCTGGTGGAGGGTGGGGGATGGACTTAAAAGAAATGTCTCTCCCAAATAACAACTCTTAAGATTTGACCAGGAAATTCACACCTACATGCTTCTGAAAAAGTCAGACAAAAACTTTCCCCCCCCAACAATCATTTTTATTGTTTAAAAGAATGCATATGCCAAAAGACAAACTGTTTGGATTCAAAGGGCAGTGAACTCATGAAAATAAATTCCTAGTAAAAGTGATCCAATCCTTGTATTTAGCTTTTAACACAAAAAAATTAATTAACATTTGCATTATGAGACCTGACCTACTCAGGGAAATACAATCGATTCTCTCAATACAAGATGGATTCTGCAGAAGATGTAATTTCTAATTGTGGTACTAATCAATCATAGATAAAAAATTTCACTGAGTATAGAAGGTTTTGTATTAGGTATATTGAGGTTTCATTTGAGATTTAAAACAAACGTTTCTTGCTTTTTGAAAACTTTGAGGTTTTATGGGTAGATGTTGGAAGCAAAATACTTTTTAAAAAGCACTTTTTACACTAAAGAAAATAACATGGGATTGAAATTTAAGTATTCTTTTCATAAACAGCATTCTTTCCAAAGAGTATAAATTATTTATGTTCATAATATTTTTAAAACTAATATTGCCTTGAAAGAAAATTCTTTAAAAGGCTAAATTTTATGTTCTTTAAAATCATTATGGCTCCTTTTCTTTATTCACCAGTCAATTTGTCTTTAAAATTTCTGTGAAGCCTAATACAGATCATCCCCAGATTCTGTTTCAGTTCTACTTAGTGGATCACTGTAGATTGTCAGAATTTTAAAATAAGTTAGAAATGAAAATTCAGAGCAGTGTTCTAGAAACTTAGGAAATTCAGACAAATTCCTTTTCTTCCTAGGTTGTTCAAGTCTGATGGCTTTCCTAGCTTCATAATAGTGATAACCATTCATAACCATAAATAACTCTCCTTTGAGGGGGAACAAAAAAGAATCCATACCATATCATCATCATCATCATGGTAAACACTGACTATATCTCATTAATCCAGATGAGCAAATATCATAAATCATCCCCATTTTCTGATAAGGAATTTGTGGAAGAGAGGAACGTAAGAAAACGTTCCCAAGGTCACAGTGGCCAATAGAAAAGTTGGGATTCAGACTGCAGAGTGTTCTTGACCACCACTCTACACTGCCCCCTACATCTCTATCTTTAGGGCTTCTTAGGTTTTGCTCCCTGCTTTGGGGCAAAGAGATGTCCTGCCCTCTGCATCCCTATCTTGGAGAACCAGTGTAGTGTTTTTATTGGAATGGAATTGGGGTGGTCCTTCTGAGAACTGATGCTTTGAGGCAGTTTGTTGCAGTCCTTTGTTTGCTGATACATCCTCAGAGAAATGCACTGTAAAGTTGCTTGCTTCTGCTTGTCTCAATTTGGCTTCAGGGTTGGTTTCTGGTGCCATGAATGTAAATTCACTTAGGTAAATGTATGGACACAGTGCCTTTGATCATGGGTGACAATAAAGACTTTCTTGGAGAAATTTCTTCATATGTTTTAACCTATTTTATTTTTTACTTGCAAAGGCAGCATTTCCCAACTTCTAATATCATTATTGCCCAAATAACCTTCACTAGAATCTATGTTGTTTGCTGTCAAAACCTGAATGAAATAACTTTCTTTAAAAAGTCAGGAGAAAAAAAGGTACATGATAAAGCATATTTGTTTAATATCTACCTTTTAGAAAAATATTTTTAGGCTTTTGCATTCATGAACAAAGTTGATGGAATTGAGTGGGCTATCCTGAGTATAATAACATAAAGACTTGCAGTGAGTTTACTAAGAAAAGACACTATCATCACTTGATGCAGAATGTTTGATTATGTACTTATTATTTCTTAGTTTTCCATTATCTTATTTTAAGGACTTATCAAGATTTATAATAGCAACCTTTTTCAGTCTACCACAATGGATTTATATTTTAAAAGAATTCTTCTTGACTAGGTTCTTTGTGATAAGTGTCTTGAGAGGATTACATTTCAATCATTTGGGTAGAGTAGGAAGAATTAACTTTCTTTCTTAACTGAGTCACTTAAAAAATTATTGCATAAAACATGTGGTCTATTTAACTAAATACTGGGGACTGGGTCCTATGTTAGGGATTATCTAAGAAATAGAAGTAAGAAACTTTTTTCTCTGGTTTTCCTGGACTTCATTTGGTTAGGGAGGAGGGTAATGCTGAAAGATATAATACTAGAAAGGGTTTAGCTGATTAAATAATTTCCACACAAAAAAATGTGGTTAGAAAATGAATTCTTAAAACAGTATCTACTGGAACACAGGTTTAATTATATTTTATATCATAATCTCTCATTTTGTGAACTCCTGTAATAAGTATCTGTGTCAGCTATGATTTATAATTTTTAAATAATAAAACATATAATCAGAAAAGTAATATGGAATAAAAAGTATAACTGAGCTATTTATAAACTCCATAATGTTTCAAATGTGCTATGTGCATGGGCACAAACACACACACACACACACACACACAAAGCACATACACAAATACACAGAGTAGGTATAAATGTAGGTTAATTGAACAAACACATATGAAAGTATATGTCAACTAAAAAATTAAGTTCCAGAACAGATGGTCTAGAATATTTATCTGTATCTGAAAGCAAAATCAAAGTAATCTTTGGAGTAATTTGAAGGTCAAATAAACGGCTTAGAAAACATGAAAAGGAAGGCTAACAAGAGAAGCTAAAATGAGCTCTTAGGTAACAGCAGGCTGGGCAGAAACAGTTTTGCTAGTGCCCAGATTAGAAGAATGTTCATCAAAGTATGTTCCACAGATCACTTGGACTGCATATCAAAAAGATCCATCTTCCTGAAAGTGTGATTCATTAAGACTAAGAATTGGCATTTTTAACAGCTCTCCTACCTGGGAATGATGGCTTTTTAGAATTGAGGATTTACTCAATAAGCCATTCTTGATTGCTAAGTACTGGATAGGTCACAAAGATTAGATATTACTCACTCCCTTTTCCCTCTTCCCTGCACCTTTCCAGAAGCAAGTGTAGTAATAGTAGCATATTCACAAAGTGCTTTGTGATTACAAATGAGGACATGAATATTTTGGCTTCCAGAGTGTAAGACTTCACAGAAGAAATGACTTTTGATTTGTATCTTTAAGGTTGAATAGAAATTTGCTTGTCAGACAATGGGTTGGGAAGGTGACATTCCAAGAAGAAATGGAATGTGCAAAGACTTTGTGTACAGATGTTCCAGAAAGACTGAGTCATCTAATGTGCTTGGAGGATAAGCGGCATGGGAGACAGTGCTGGAAAATGCCCAAATTATCTGACCTACAGTTCACTGAAGAACTGCTCCTCTCTCCTTAAATGTTTTTGTGATAAGTTGCTCACTAAATCCTGGAGAATATACTCTGCATTCCTCCCACAACATAGCTCTTTTAGTTAGAATGGACTATCATTTGTTGATATTACATCTCATTTTTATAATTTAGTAATATTCATTTAACTTCTAGATTCAGGCAGACTGCTAAGGTTGTTGATATTAATACTGACAAAAGTTCAGAATGACATTCCACCTTAAAGATAAAATAGTTCATTTAGTTTTAGATTTAGAAAATAAAAGCACACTGTCTTTGCCAAAAATTGAGGTTGGCTCTAAATAGAAATAATCAGATTAAAATAAGACATTTTAATCTGGAAGAAGTTCAATAGTTATTTATAACAAGCATGACATGACATGTAACATTTGTTACTCTTAGGTAAAACTTTCTTAAATTGTTCATGTACACATTCAGATAAGCTTCACTGATGACATCACTTGTGTATGGTGCTGCATACTGTAAGGTATACAAATTAAATGTGGGTATGTGCAAACATATACCGGGGTGCCAAAAAATGTACACACATTTGAAGAGATGGTATATGTTATATGTTTTTTGAAGCTGAATTGAATTACAGTAGCAATGTGTAGTATGATGTTTGCTCAAAAGATGGCATTAATCAAATGAATGCTAGCATCACCATGCAACAGGCAGATATATATTGAGTATTACAATTTTAATACAGTTTTTTCCTTTCTTAAAATATGCATTTTATGGTACCCTCTGTATTCAGTGAAATATTACAACCATCATTTCTGCATTAAGAGGATCAACGAGTCCTATGATAAGTTCCCTAGAACCAGGATGGGTAGATGGCATGATAAAAAATTGGAGCTTCCTATTTGTAACAGAATATATTTTCTAAAGATGGCTGCATCAACATTTATCCCATTTCACATAATCTTACAGTGTGATGTTGGCACTCCTTTATTGAGAGGTGGGGGTCTATTTTCACTTCCCTAGAACATGAATGAGCCTGTGATTATAGCAAAAATGATGCAGTGTGACTTCCAGGCTAGATCAGAAAAGATGATAAAGCTCTTGCTTGTGACTCTCTCAGGAATGCTTGTCCTTGGGACCCAGATACTATTCTGTGAGGAAGCATAAACTAGCTCATGTAGAGAGATCCTTTAAGAGGCCTGTGTGAAGAGGAACTGGCATCCCCAGCCAACATCCAGGATCAGCTGACTGTTAATGTGAATAACTAAGCCTTTATACCATCCCAGCATCCAGCCTTTGAGTCTTCCAGTTGGAACTATTGATATCATGGGCCAGAGGTAAACTATATTCTTCTTCGTGCCCTGTGTGAGTTTCGGGCCCACAGAATTTGTGAACATAATAAGAATGATTTGATCCACAGGGATCTCTGACAGCAGCAAAAGGATCGTAGGGCCTCTGGGACTAAACTAGGTGGACATCCTTCTACAGAAAGCTTGAGGTTTGATAAAATGAAGTCTGTGAGTCACTGTGATGTAAGGCAGGGCTCCTCACCCAATCCCAGGCTCAAAGCGCCTTGTTAAAGAAAGGTCTTGTGGTGGCACCTCAAGCTGTTCCAACTAAAAATCTTCCCCTAACTTTTCCCAACAGAACACGCAAACATGTATCAAAGTAACTATGCAGTGGAATAACGGCAGACATTTAGAATATTGTTGGACACTGGTTCTGGACTAACCCCAATCCCTGGCAAACTAGTATGACTGTGCCCAGAATGAGAGCTAATGGGGTCAAAAGGGAGTAAAATTTTGGCCCAGTTCATATCACAATAGGTCCAGTGAGGCCATGAACGCTCCTATGGTTGTTCCTACAGATCTGGAAAGTATAGATGCAGTCATGTGTGGATGTATAGAATGAACTGTCATGCTCAGCAACTGTCCTAATCCATACCTTGACTCTTTACCCATGGAGTAAAGACTGCTATAGTGGATGACTGAAAGTACCCACTTCTTTCCCAAATAGTAAATGAATAAATGAGTAATGCATCCCTGGGAAATGTAATCACAAAGATTACAAGTGGGAATTCCTATCTCATCCCTACTTAACTTGCCTTTTGGTTCTTGAAAAAGGCAGACAAGTCTTGGAGAATGAATACATTGTTAAATGAATCAGTGGTGTCTCCGCTTTCAGTTACTGTTTCAGATACAGTCTCTTTATTGGAGCAAATAAACTTACCTCTGGTACTATGTGATGGCTATTGATTTGGCAAATGATATTTTCTTTATCCTTGTGGACAGAGAGCACCAGAGGCAGTTTGCTTTTACCTGGCAGATGGTGTAGACTTTACTGTCTTATGAAGAACTACATCAATTCTCTCTGTTATGTTCTCGTCTGCAGGGATCTTGGCTCCCCTCACCATCCCATAAAACAGGGAGCCCCAAACTCCAGGGCTGTGGACCAGAATGGGTATATGGCCTGTTAGGAACTGGTTCACACAGCAGGAGGTGAGCAGTGGCAAGCAGAGCTCCGTCTTCTGTTAGATCAGCAGCGGCCTTAGATTCTCACAGGAGCATGAATCCTGTCATGAACTGTGCATGCGAAGGAGCTAGGCGGCACACTCCTTAGGAGAATCTAATGCCTGATGGTCTGAGGCAGAGCTGAGGTAGTGATGCTAGAGCTGGAAAGCGGCTGCAAACTTAGATTAACATTAGCAGGTTTGATTGCACATCTCCCACCCCCTGCTGCCCTGGTCTGTGGAAAAACTGTCTTCCATGAAACCAGTTCCTGATGCCAAAAAGGTTGAGGACCACTGTCATAGACCATCCCATTGTCTATACACTGGTGATATGGTGCTGACTGGACCTGGAAAGCAGGGAGTGCAGAATACCTTAGATTCCCTGGAAATGCACAGGTGTGCCAGAAGGTGGGAAATTTAGTGTCTTGACACCTCAGTAATGCTTCTGGGGGTCTAGTGGTCTAGGGAATTTTTGGATATTCTTCCAAAGTGAAAAAACAAATTGCTGTACCTTTTACTCCTTAAAACTCAGAAAGAGACACAGCACTTGGTGTGCTTCTTTATTATTTTGGAGGAAGCACATACCAACATTTGGGATTGCTTTTCTAACCCATGTACTGAGAAATCCATAATGCTGACAGTTTTCAATGGCAACCACAGCAGGAAAACCTGCTCCAGGCTACAGAGCAGGAGGCTGTCTCAACTCACTTCTATGGTCCAGTTCCTTCAATAGTAAACAAGGGGTCTGTGACAAATCAGGGGTTATATGGAACCCACAGAGAGCCCTGATAGTATAAAGTAAGTCCATGCTCTCCTTGGCAAATGACTTTTTCTTTTTTCTTTTTTTTTGTCAGGGTCTCATTCTGTTGCCCAGGCTGGAGTGCAGTGGCATACTTGCGGCTCACTGTAGCCTCTACCCCCTGGGCTCAGGAGATCCTTCACCCTCAGTGTCTTGAATAGGTGGAATTAGAAGTGCATGCCACCACATCCAGCTAATTTTTTGATTTTGTGTCTCACCATGTTGAGGTCTCACTATGTTGCACAGGCTGGTCTCAAACTCCGGGGCTCAAACGATCCTCCAGCCTCAGCCTCCCCAAATTCTGGGATTACAGGCATTAGCCACAGCGCCAGCTAAATGACTATGCTTCTGAGAAACCACTGGTTTGTCATGGGTCTCAGTAGGGTCTGAATTTCTAATGTGGAATATCAAGTTACCATGGTATCCACTGTATGCTGGGCTATTTTGACTCACTAAAACATAAAGTTGGGAATTATAGGGCTGAAGCAAGTCTTGCTGCCAAATAAGCTTCAGCAGCAAATGGCTCATACTCCCAAGGCACCTTCTCTTTTTGTACTATCATCTTTTCCAACTTGTCCTAATGTACAAGTATTAACCTAGGCCCGTTTTTCTCATACTGGGCTATACATACCCCAAAGAGTACTCTGCAGTGTACTGGTGGTACTTGAAGTCTATGATCAGTTATAATAGATAAAAAAAAATTGAACTCAGGTAGCATGGCTTTGGACAGAACATCTGATTGCTTATTTCTTTTTGTTGTTGTTGTTTTTGATTTACTGTAGAGATGAGGTCTCGCCAAGCTGCCCAGGCGGGTCTCGAACCTGCGGGCTCAGGCAATCCACTCACCTCAGCCTCCCAAGGCGCGGGATTACAGGCTGAGCCACCAAGCCCGGCTTGATTGCTTATTTCTATTGAAAGGAACAATGGAGGTACAGGCCTACACTCATCTATGGTCACTGACTAGCAAATAATAAATTGTGTTTTGATTAAACTGATTAGAGTGTGTTAAATCCTCAGAAACAGAACTCTGATCTATTTATAAGATCTATAACTTGTATTTCCCATGCATCTTTTCTCAGGAAACTACTTGAGGATGTACTCTACCAAAACAAAGGAATAAACTGAAAAAGAGGAAGGCACGGGTTCAAGGAAACAGGGTACCCAACACGGGAGAGAAGCAGCAGGCCTCAGGTGCACCCAGCTCAGTCTGAGCAGTAAGCAGAAGGGGCCCAGAAAGGGTGTCCCAGGAAATTTGAAAAAAGAGAGCGAGAAATGTGAACCTGAATGACTACCTGTTGGAAACAGCCGCATGAAAAACAGTGTATCAATTTTTTGGAAAAATAAGAAAAAGGTACATAGGAAAGTAAGAAAAGAGAAAAGGGGATGATTATTAACTCAAGGAAAAGAAAAAAAATTATAGATATGAACAGTCCTTTGCATAGTTCAAGTAAGTTAAGCACTCAATATTAATTTAGTCAAAAATTATGACAGAACCATATGAGGTGAAATGGGTGGTCTAAGAAAGCTAAATCCATATATTGAATCATAGGAAGTCTATAGTATCTCAACTGTAAACATAGACCCTATAGTTTAGAAAAATGGAGGTAAATACTAGGGTAAAAAAAAACAAACAAACAAACTAAAAACAGTTAAAAGCAGTTGTCTCTGGTGACAAAAGGGTTTGGGGCAGACGAGTCCTACTCCATGTCCCCAAATAGAGCTATAGTACAATTTGATTTTTCAAACTATGTTCATAACAATAGCACAAATTCATCCTGCAGAGGTTTACTATATGCAAAATACTCTTAGGTGCTTTCCACATATTAACTCATTTAATCCACATAGCCCTTGGAGACAGTTACTATTATAATCCTCACTTTACAGGTGAGGAAACTGAGGCACAGAGTGGGTAACATCTGAAGCCACAGTGCTATTTTCATTAAAAATTAATAAAGCATAATAGATACACAAGGTAAAAATGCAAACAGTGGGAAAGGTTACAAGATGAAATATCTCCCTCTAACTGACCCTCACCCCCAAGCAGTTATGCATAGCAGATATTGTACATTTTCCCAGACATTTTCTTTCTTCCTTCCTCCCTCCCCTCTCTCCTTCCTTTCTCTTCCCTTTTTTTTTTAAAAAGTAGAGACGAAGTCTTGCTATGTTGCCCAGGCTGGTCTCGAAATCCTGGCCTTAAGCAATTCTCCCACCTCAACTTCCTGAAGTGCTAGGATTACAGGTGTGAGCCACCATGCTCAGCCTGTTTTCTATACTCTATCTTAATATGAATGTGATCATACTCTTCTGTGTCTCGCTCTTTCATTAAGCAAACTATCTTGCTGCTCTCATAACTGCAGAGAGAGATCTACCTCATTTTTTTTCCCATTCCACTGCATAGTTGTGCCAAAATTTATTACTTGGTCCTCTAATAAAAAAGCACTACAATGGTCTCCAGTCTTTTACAACTACAAACAAAAGAACAACAAACTTTTTACCAGCATCTATGCACACATGTGTGAGGAAAGGAATAAAAAAGTATATAGTTTCAAAAATTATAATTCTAGTGTTCCAAAGAGATTGCACGATCTCCCTTCCCCCAGCAGTTTATGAGAGCACCTTTCCTTCCTCAAAAAACCCCCCAGCTAAAATTAAATTTCCTGATGGTGAAATATGGGGCTTCTTGTTTGAATTTACAAGTTTAAGTTCTTTTCTACAAACTGACCATCCATGACTTTGCCTATCGAGGTCATTTCCTCACTGATGTTTCTGAATTTTACATAGTAAAAAAAAAAAAAAAAAAAATTTAATTCTTGTTACCTGATACCAATTCCCCCCTCATTTTCTCTCTCTTGACTTAATTTTTGGTATACTTGTTACACAGTAAAATGTAATTTTTATTAAGTCAATCTGTGAAAACTTAAGCAATTAGACCTACTTCAAAGACAAACCCATTACCTATAAAGACATGTACTGTAATCACTGAAACAAGAACACTACTGTCACATCATGTCAGACTTACAGAATGAGATATGTGATTGTTCAAAACATTTATTTTAGAAAATATAGATAAGCAAAAATAAAATTTAAAATCTCTGATACTTCCAGCACTGAGATTGTTATTGTTATTTTATTTTGGATTTTAAGTAACTATTCCCCCCCACAATCCCTGCAAAGTAACTATTCTTAAAAGAAGCTGCTTGATCATTTTCATCTATGTATGTTACTAGAGGTTTTTGTTTCAATGTAATCCCAAAATTTTAAAAAAGAATTTGGAAGTTTTCCTTATTTCTGTGTTCTTCGGCATAGTTTAAAGTAGGATTAAGTGATCTGTTTTCCAAAGAACAGAGTACCACATATTCTCACTCATAAGTGGACCCTGAACATTTACCATAATACTCTAAGAAAGGCACTGGCAGTAGTGGGATACTGCCAGGATAAGGTAGGGGAGGGGGGGACACAACATCAATAAGGGTACCTGATCTCAAAACAGGCAAAGTGGGGACCAAGAGGAGGCCCAAACTTTACCTGTACAATGTCCACTTGTACACCTAATCCTGAATTGTATCACACATCTTTAAAATATAACATAAAATTTTTTTTAAAAGTGATCTATTTTCACAGAATTGACCTGGAAACATTTACTGCGTACTTCTTTGGGAACTTTCTCCATTTCCTTTATGGCGATTGGTTTTATTTTTTAGAAATCTCTATTAGACTATTTTATTTTGGAAGTATATATTATCCTAGAAAATCACCATCTCCTCCTATGGTTTCAAGTTTATTGGCAGATAATTGATCAAAGTATTTACTGAAAATTAATCTAACTTTTCCATTAATTATAATTATTTCCTCATTTTTGTTTCTGATTTTGTATTTTTGAATAGCAGTTCTTTGGTAATTAAACTCACTGAAGATTCAATATCTGCAGACGAAGACAATTCTGCACTCCTTGAAGATTTTGGATTACTTTCTTTTTTTTTTTTTTGAGTTGGAGTCTCACTCTGTCGCCCAGACTAGAGTGCAGCCACCGCAGCCTCGACCTGCTGGGCTCAGGCAATCCTTCTGCCTCAGCCTTCCAAGTAGCTGGAACTACAGGCACACGCTACCACGCCCGGCTAATTTTTTGATTTATTGTAGAGATGAGGGCTCGCCAAGTTGCCCAGGCGGGTCTCGAACCCGCAGGCTCAGGCAATCCACTCACCTCAGCCTCCCCAAGCGAGGGATTATAGGCTGAGCCACCAAGCCCGGCTTGGCTTACTTTCAATGGGAATTTTAATGCGGTCAATTTGTGTTGTTTATTTTTAATTTTTTATTTTGTGGAGACGAGGTCTTGCCAAGTTGCCCAGGCTGGTCTCGAACCTGTGGGGTCAGGGAATCCTCTCACCTTGGTCTCCCAAAGTGCTGAGATTATAGGCGTGAGCTACCGTGTCCTGCGTGTTAATTTTCTATGCAGTTGTCCTGCAAAGTCAAATAATTGCTCATTGAAAACCACTGAAGGGCAAGGTGTTAGATGTTAGCCAGAAGAAAATATTCAGTATATCACTTGGGCCTGGGAGATTAAGCAGAATGAAAGTTCAACAGATCAAAGAGGTGGATGCTACCTCAAATCTAAGCAGTAAATGCAACCCACCACAGCACTGTGTGATGTCTTCCAAAAACTGCACCTGAAAGTAAGCTCCAACCCAACCCAGCAGTGACTTTGTTAGCCAATGACTGCATTCCCAGCACTTAGAATAGTCACTGCCACAGGGCAGGTACTCAGTAAACATCTGTTGAACTCATGATCCTAAAGTTGTGACCAAGTCCCCAAACTCTTTCCTCATCTGTGAAATTCTCCCTGCTTGACACCTCAGTAACTACAAGAACAAACAAATGCCAATATTCATTTATTTGTTAATTTTGTCTATTTTTTGAGTCAGAGGCTTCTCTGTCACCCAGGCTAGAGTGCAGTGGCATGCTCACAGCTACCATAGCCTTGACCTGCTGGGCTTCAGACTCAGCCTTCCAAGTAGCTGGAACTGCAGATGCGTACCACCACACCCGGCTAATTTCTTGATTTATTGTAGAGATGAGGTCTCACCAAGTTGCCCAGGCTGGCCTCCAACCCCTGAGAGCTCAAGCAATCAATGCTCTCACCTCTGTCTCCCAAAATGTTGGGATTACAGGCGTGAGTCACTGTGCCTGGCCCCAAGATTTATTTATTCCAAAAGTATTTATCAGTAATACTTGCTTAAAACATTCTATCATATATAATTCTCAGCCTGTGAAGGTTTCTTGATCAAAAGGTTAGGTGACCAACCTACAGGTACATGCCCAATAAGAGGAACCTGGATTCTGACACACATGCCTTTTTCATTATTCCAGGCAGCTTCTGAAATGCCTGCTATGTGCTCAGATCTGTTCTGAACTCTGCTAGTGAAACCTTAGATGTTTCCTGAAGGAGACTGTGGGAAAGGCCTTTTCGGTCCTTCAAAATTATGGTGACCTAAGTCAGAAAAAGTGAGATGAATATTTAAGAACAATATCATGGTTTTGTAAGTAGGTGCCTTCACCTTCAATATACTGATTCTTTCAGTTGCATTATGTAGTCTTTTCCTGTGTATTTCACGGAGCATTTATTTTAAGGTAACAGTTCCGGGCATCCATTATAAAAATAAGTCATTTTTATTACATAAAATGTAGAAGCTACAGAAGGTCAAAAATAAGATTAGTAGTGTTGTTTTCCATTTCATCATTTATCTTTTATCTTTGCATATAGTCTTTTTTCATATAAAAATTTTACCTTGATGTGCACACTCAAAGTCAAATCTTATATTCTCTTGCATTTTTCAACTCTAAGTGTATTACTGCTATTTACCAAAGAATATTGTATACTATATTATAGTATACAATATTTTAGCTAACAAAAGGCAAAACTAAAACCACATACAATGGAAGGAATTACAAAAAAAAAGAAAATCAGTGGTGTGTGTATAAATACATAAGCACCAGCACATATTTTATTTAAAATATGGAATCATACTGTTTTGTAGCCTACTTTTTTGTCAATAACACACCATAAGCATCCTTTTATTGCAAAAACATACATTTCTACAATAAATCTGATGCATATATTTCATTGTGTAAATGTGTATCTACTTAATATATAGTAGGCACATGATAATAATAATAATAATACCTGTTACTAGACATTTAGGTTGTTTCAGATGTTTTAAAATTTTATACAATGCTGGAAGTAATATATTTATAGCTACATCTTTCAATAACTCCATGCTTTTTTTTTACTTAGGATATACTGCCTATAGTAGTATTCCTGGGTCAAAGAGTATGCCCACTGTACTGGCATGGATAGTGTCTTCCTCATATTCATGTCTACCTGGAACCTCAAAATGTGACTTTATTTGAAAATAGGGTTTTTCCAGATTATTTCATTAGTTAAAATAGGGTCTCTGCAGATTATTTAATTAGTTAAGATGAGGTCAGAGTGGATTGGAGTGGGTCCTAAATCCAATGACTGGTGCTTTTATAAGAGAAAGAAGAGGAAGATAAGAGACATACACAGAGGGAAAAAGGCCATGAAATTGGAATGATGCAACTGCAAGCAAAGGACTGCAGGCAGCAACCATTAGCTAGGAAGAGGCAAGTAAGGATGTTTTTCTAGAGCCTTCCAAGGCAGCATAGACTCGCTAACACCTTAATTTTAGATTTACGGCCTCCAGAACTGTGAGTGAATACATCTGTTGCTTTAAGCCACTCAGTTGATGGTATTTTCTTATGGCAGCCCTAGGAACCTAATACATGTATTTTTCAGGATTCTGATATGCATTTCAATTGCTTCTGGTGGTATGCCCCCACCAGCAGTACACAAGACTGCCAGGTGCTCATATTCTTACCAATGTAATATCTGCCAGCTTGATAGGCAGAAAAGGTTTTTTAATATCGTAAAAAAAAATTTTTTTACCTTTAGCTTTATTGAGGTATACTTGACAAATAAAATTGCATATACTTAAAGTGTATAATATGTTTTGATATATGTATACATCATTGTGAAATGATTACCAGAATCAAGATAATTAACGTATCCATCAAGGAGTTATTTCAACTTTCTAGTCTTATTACTTAAGAAGTACATTTCATAAAGCTACAGCTACTATTGATAGTGATCCTCTGATGCACCTGGGCAAAGGCAACTGAAAACCTCTGGAAAAGATTTTCCACTCTACCTGCCATTTAGAACATTCGTGATTCCTGGAAGGAGGTCAAAATATCAACTTAACAGGAGTTGGGAAGAAGTTGATTTCAACTCTCATGGATGACTTGGAGGGGTTCAAGACTTCATTCAGTGGAGAAAGTAACCGCAGATATGGTGGAAATAGCAAAAGAATTAGACATGGAACTTGAAGATGTGCCTGAATTGCTGCAATCTCATGATGAAATCTGAACAGATGAGGAGTTGCTTCTTGTGAAAAAGTAAACAAAGCGGTTTCTTGAGATAGACTCTATTACTGGTGAAGATGCTGTGAACATTGTCGAAATGACGACAAAAGATTTAAAATATTAAATAAACTTAGTTGATAAAACAAGAGCAGGCTTTGGGAAAAATAACTCCAATTTTGAACATTCTATTGTGGGTAACAAGCTATCAAACATCTTCGTATGCTACAGAGAAATCTTTTGAGAAAGTGTCAATTGGTGCAGCAAACTTCATTGTTGTCTTAGATACTGCCACAAAATACTGCCTCAGCAGCCACCACCCGAGTTGGTCAGCAGCCATCAAAATCAAAGCAAGACCCTCCACCAGCAAAAAGATTACAACTTGCTGAAGGCTCAGATGATTTTTAGAATTTTTAAGCAATAAAATATTTTAAAATTAAGGTATGTACATTTTTTAGACATAAGGTTATTGCACAATTAATAGGCTATTATAGTGTGAGCGTAACTTTTATAGGTACTGGGACAAAACAAATTTGTGTGACTTGCTGTATTGTAATACTGGCTTTATTGCAGTGGTCTGGGTCTGAACCTGCAATATCTTCAAGGTATGCCAGTATGTTTTGAAATCAGGAAATGTGAGTCTTCCAACTTTTTAAGTCTTTTATCTAGATTTTTTGGTATTCTGGGTGGCTTGTATTTCCATATAAATTTTAGGTTCAGCTTGTCAATTTATGCAAAAAAAAAATTAGTTGGGGTTTTGATGGAGATTGTAATGACTATGTAGACAAATTTGAGTAATATTGCCATTTTAACTCATTCACGACCATTGACGTAAATTTACGTCACTCCAAATTCTGTTCCTGGTTGTTACTGATGTGAATTCACATCTTTGAAAATTCTGTTTCTGAACGCTACAATGTTGTCATATGTATGTGTTACTACATTTTGCTTGAAAATGAATAGCCAGGCAAGGAGAAAGTTAATTGAGATAATTATCTGATATTGACTGTGCAATGTTGTTATTGATTTATGCAGTTGGTAAAAATTGCAAGTTGGTCATTATTTGTTGCAATTAGTGTTGTATACTTGTATTTGGATATTTCAGGGCTTTCATACTTTAACATTTAAAATAATTTAACATAATTATGGAAAATGAAGAAATATTTACTGATGAGATTTCTGAAGTTGAAGGTGAATCCAGTGAACTTATTAGTGATAGTGAAACAGATAATGATGTAATGATGCAATGTAAATGAAGAAATATAACACAGATAATCTATGACAGTGAATCTAGTACTGGTGAGAAGGAATCAGACATTGAGTGGAAAAAATATTAGAAGTGTTTATAATACAGGTGTCAAGGTATTTCCAAATGATCCTCAAAGTATAAGTGAAGTTATTAGACTGTTTATTGGAGATGATTTTATAGAAATGATCACAACTGAAACTAACAGGCATTATGATCAGATATACCACAGATGTAAATGTCCAAAGAACTCAAAAAAGTGAAGTAGCCAGGCTCCGTGGCTCAGCCTGTAATCCCACGCCCTGGGAGGCTGAGGTGAGTGGATTTCCTGAGCCCGTGGGTTCGAGACCCGCCTGGGCAACTTGGCGAGACCTCATCTCTACAATAAATAAAAAAATTAGCCGGGCGTGGTAGCACGCGCCTGTAGTTCCAGCTACTTGGAAGGCTGAGGCGGAAGGATCGCCGGAGCCCAGCAGGTCGAGGCTGCGTCCAGTCTGGGCGACAGAGTG
>CAUYQG010259094.1:0-13633 GCA_963574415.1 Tarsius wallacei
CCTTCCTAGTAGCTGGAACTACAGGCGCGCGCTACCACGCCCGGCTAATTTTTTGATTTACTGTAGAGATGAGGTCGTGCTTGCCCAGGCGGGTCTCGAACCCGCGGGTTCAGGCAATCCACTCACCTCGGCCTCCCAAAGGCACGGGATTACAGGCTGAGCCACCGAGCCCGGCTTCTCATTTCAAATATATCCAGTTGAGGGTTGGGGGAAGAGCTTTTGTAAATATAAAACAAAACACTGTAACTATTCACAATGAGTTTTGGGGACATTATTTCCACTTTTGTCAGAAGCTGTGACATCTGGCTTGGGGCCTGTGTATTGTTAATGCTCCTTTGGCACAGTGGAAGATTATTTTTCACGTAGAGATAGTCTCCTATATGCCTGCACTTTTCCAGGGTTCACAAACTAGTCAAGTGTTCACGATTAGTGCTTATAGAAGTAATGTATTTTTTCATTGTACTGAAAGGGAGGAATCTTGAAAAAAGTATATTCATATATACATTATATTTTTTCTAAAAATTGATAGATGGCAGTTAATAAGCTTTAATTAGAATCTAAATAATTGATAATTCAATGATTATTTATGATCATACCCTTGCAGTGTAAAAGTTAGTTTAACAGTATGGGCAGTGTACCTGTGAAACAAGAAAGGTAAAATTTGAAAACTAATCTTAAAATCTGAATAAAGATGCAGACTATGAAACTTGAACTTGACTTTGAGAAGTGTGTATACATTGGTTGTAGTATTTTATTGTTTGTATCTAGAATGTTTTTACCAAATGATTTGCATTTTGTACCTGTTATTAAAAACAGGCTACAGATTTCTTTCTTTATCAGTTTCATGTTTTTAGACTTACTGATAGGGAATGTTTACTTGTGGGAACGCACAATGGATTTATACAATTTTGTAGCAAAAATTTAAAAGTAGGGAAAAATAGCAGAGAACCTGCAAGTAGCTTAGTGTAAAAGGAAAGTTGAAAAATGCAGTTATTTTTGTTGTTGTTGAAGTAAAGCATACATACAGAGAAGTTTACAAAGCATAGGTGTTGAGCTTAGTGAATCATTGCAAAATGAATATACCCTGCAACGCCCACCTAGGTCAAGAAACAGAACACATCTGCCCCTGAGAAGCTTCCCTCATGCCCCTGCATAATCATTATCCTTCTTGTCCTCCTCCAAAGTAAATATCATTCCAACTTCTAGTACCAGAAAGTAATTTTGCCAGTTTTTGATCTTTTGTTTATTTGTTTGTTTTGAGTCAGAGTCTCACTCAGTCACCCAGGCTGGAGTACCGTGGCACCATCACAGCTCATTGCAGTCTTGACCTCCTAGACTCAGGCGATCCTCCCTTCTCATCCTTCTGAGTAGCTGGGACTACAGGTGCACACTATATGCCCATCTAATTTTATTTTTTTGTAGAGAAAGATCTTGCTATGTTGCTCAGGCTGGTCTCAAACTCCTGAACTCAAGCTGTCCTCCAGCCTTGGCCTCCCAAAGTGCTGGGATTACAGGCATGAGCCCTAGCACCTGGCCAGTTTTTGATCTTTGTATGGATATGATCATACAGTATGTTCTTTTTATGTGCATCTGGTTTCTTATCCATAGTGTTACACATAGTAGCAATTCCTTCCTTTTCATAGCTAGCTGTAATAGTATTCCATGGGATGGATGAACATACTGCAGTTTATTCATCTCTTCTCCTGTTGATATATTTTTGGAGTTTCTACTTTGCGACTACTTAGAATAGTATTGTTATAAACATTCTTAAAACTGTCTTTTGTATACATGTTCACCCTTTTGTATTGGCTCTATAACCAGCAGTGAAATTATTGAGTCCTAGGGTATACATATGTTTAGCTTTAATAGATAGAGCCAAGTTGTTTTTCAAAGCGGTTACCAGTTTATACTCCTGGTTGCTTCACATCTTTACCTCCACTCATATTGTTACTTCTTTCATTTTAACCACTTGGGGGTGTGTAAAGGAATTGAATGTTGGCTTTAATTTGCATTTGCACTGTGCAAATGAATATCTTTTCATATTTCTTTTTATGTGCTCAGTGGACTCTTAGATATCCTCTTCTGTGAAGTGCCCAGTCATGCCACTTGCCCATTTTTCCATTGTGTCTTTTTTTTTCTTTAACTTTTTTTATGTGGGAAAATACATGTAGCATTTATCATCTTAACCATTTTTGAGTGTGCAGTTCAGTGCCATTAAATACATTCACATTGTTGTGCAATCATCACCATCATCCATTTCCACTGTTGTCTTGGTAAACTGAAACTATTGATATTATGTAATAACTTCCCATTTCTCCTCTCCAGCACATGGCAACCGCTGTTCTACTTTCTCTATGAATTTGACTACTTTAGTTACTTCATATAAGTGGAATCATATGGTATTTGTCTTTTTTTCTTCATCTTTTCTGAGTCAGAGTTTTACTCTGTTGCCCAGGCTGGAGTGCAGTGGCATGATCATGGCTCACTGCAGCCTCCTTACTCCTGGGCTCAAGTGTTCTTCCTCCATCAGTCTCCATAGTGACTGGGAATACAGGCACATATCACCATGCCTGACTAATGTTTTGTTTTTTTGTAGAGATGAGGTCTTGCTATGTTACCCAGGCTAGTCTTGAACTCCTGGGCTCAAGCAATCCTTTCACTTCCACCTCCTAAAGTGCTGGGATTATAGCTACTGCACTCAGCCAGTATTTGTCTTTTTTTGACTGGGTTATTTTACTTAGCATAATGTCCTCAGGTTTAGTCCATGTTATGTTATATGTCAAAATTTACTTCCTTTTTGAGGCTCAATAATATTCCATTGTATATATGTGTGTATATATATATGCTGTATTTATACTGTATTTTGTTTGTTCATCGTCTGTCAGTGGACAGGTGGGTTGCTTCCACTAACTCGCTATTATAAATAATGCTGCTATGAAGATGTGTGTACAAATATAACTTCAAGGCCCTGGTTTCAGTTCTTTTGGGTATATACCCAGAGGTGGACTTGCTGGATTATATGGTAATTCTGTTTTTAATTCTTTGAGGAACTGCCATACTGCTTCTCACAGTGGCCGCACCATTTTACATTCCCATCAACAGTACAAAAGTGTTCAGTTTCTCCACTTCCTCTACAGTACTTGTTATTTTGTTTTTTTGATAGCAGGATTTATTGAGAGGACAGAAAAGCTCCCAGAGCTGGAGGGGACCTGAGGGTGTTGTCCTATTTTGTTTCTGATAGTAGCTATCTTAGTGGGTGTGAAGGTGTGTGAAATCTTTTAGTTCTTTACCTCTTCATCATGTGAGCCCTGTGTCATTTATACATGCTACACATATATTCTCCCACTCTGTGCCTCTCTACTCCTTTAATGGTATCTTGATGAACAGAAGTTCTTTATCTTAATGTAGTTCAATTTGCTAATCTTTTCTTCATGGTTAGTTTGTGTGTGTGTGTGTGTGTGTGTGTTCTGTTTTGTTTTTTGTTTGTTTTTTGAGTTCGAGTCTGACTCTGTCGCCCAGACTGGAGTGTAGTGGCATGCTCATGGCCACCCCAGCTTTGACCTGTTGGGCTCCGGTGATCCTTCTGCCTCAGCCTTCCAAGTAGCCGGAATTATAGGCTTGTGCTACCACGCCCAGCTAATTTTTAATTTATCATAGAGACGAGGTCTTGCCAAGTTGCCCAGGTGGGTCTCGAACTCGCGAACTCAGGCAATCCACTCGCACCGGCCTCCCAGAGTGAAGGGATTACAGGTTGAGCCACCGAGCCCGGCCTTTTATGTTCCGTATAAGAAATCTTAACCCATCTCTAGGTCAAGTACATAGGCTTGTATATTTTTTTCTAGAAGTGTTTTTGTTTTACATTTCAAATTTAGATCCACAATCTGTCTGGTCATAATTTTTAAAAAGCTTTTTCTTTTGAAATAACTTTAGACTTATAGAAAAATTGAAGGACTAATTCAAAGAGTTCTAGTATACTCTTTACTGAGATTCCCCACATGTAAACTGTTTATCGTGATTCCTTTATCATTTTCCTCTGTATACATGTGCATACACACATAGACACTAATCTTTTTTCTTGAGCTGTTTGCGTGTAAATTGTAAACATAGTGCTCCTTTACTGCTGAATATTTCAGTGTGTATTTCTTGAAAAACAAGGATATTCTATTTTATAACCATAATACAATTACAAAATTAGGATATTAACATTGATATAATGAATGTTAGTAGTTAGTATCTAATATAAAGACTTCATTAAATTTCACCAATTGCACTAATGTTTGTTATAGCAAAAAAGCAGAAAAAAAATTTTTTTTTTTTTTTTTTTTTTTTTGTTTGGCATATCACACCATCGCCCAGCCTGGAATGCAGTGGCCGCTTCCGGCCACCGCAGCCTCGACCTGCTGGGCTCTGGCGACCCTTCCGCCTCAGCCTTCCAAGGAGCTGGAACCACAGGCGTGCGCTACCACGCCCGGCTAATTTTTTTGATTTATTGTATAGATGAGGTTTCGCCTGCCCAGGCGGGTCTCGAACCCGCGGGCTCAGGCAATCCACTCACCTCAGCCTCCCAAGGCGCGGGATTACAGGCTGAGCCACTGAGCCTGGCTGAAAAAAATTTTTTTAGTCCAGGATTCAGTCCACGATTATGCATTGCATTGAGTTGTTATGCTGTTCATTCTCCTTATATTTGAAATTGTTTCCTCAGTCTTTGTCTTTTATGACCTTGACATTTCTAAAGAGTGCAGGACAGTTATTTGATAGACTGCCCTCCAAATTTGGGTTAGTCAGTGTTTCCTTGTGATTAGGTTTGGGTTATGCATTTTGGGCAAAAATAGCACAGAAGCGAAGTGTCCTTAGTGTAGTATTTCTGGTAGCTCCTGGCTTCTGTCTGTTCGATTACTAGGGATGTTAACTTACTTGGTTAAAATGTCACAGGCTGGTTTTCTCCATTGTCAGGTTACTATGTTTCCTTCTGTAATTAATAAGTATCCTGTCAAAAATACTTTGAAACTGTGAATATATCCTCTTTCTCACCAAATTTCACCCCAGTTTTAGTATTTTTTGGATAATTCTTAACAGAATCAATTATTACTGTAATTTTTGCCACATGGTAATTTTCTAGTTTCATCATTCCCTCTACATTTATTTGTTGGCATTTAACTATAAGGAAGAGTTTTTACTTTGTCCTCATTTGTATATTCATTTATATTCTTGTAGGTTCATGAATTCTTATTCAGTGGGCTAGAAATAGTTAGAGTCACATCAAAATCATCAAATAAGAAGGAAAATAAAAAGAACCAAAAAATTTATTTTGTTAGGATCATTTATTTTGATGCTCAGATTGTCCCTGATTTGGCCAGTGGGAGCCCCTTCAAGCTAGCGCCTGTGTCCTTTTGACATACTCCTATTATCATTTGAGCAATTCCTTAATTTCTGGCACAGTAAGTTTTGTACTTCTCCAGTCCCAGCCCTAGAATCGACCATTTCTTCAAGGAGCCTTTTTTGTTCCTTTTAGGGAGGATTTTATACTTAAAACCCAAGATCTTTTAAGAAGAGTACACGTGCACACACGTACTCACACACACACAGAGACATATCTATATCAGTTTCTGTATCTGTTTCTTTATACATTAAAATGTTTATGAGTTCACACTGACACTTCCAATTCCACTGACTTACAAGGTTCATGATAGCCTTTCCACATTGCATAATTGTAATTCCTTTCTCCCAAAGTGAGAAATCTGTCTTCTGCTACCTATAATATATTTACTTATTTTTCTCAGTCTTAGAATGTATAGAAAATAGATTTAGAATTACCTATACCACTGTGAAAAACAAATTTACCAACAAGAGTTCAATATTTATTTATACTTTTTTGTCTTTAGCTTGAGAGTTTGAGGATTTATGGCCAAAATTTTGTGCTCAAAAGATGCTTGAGTTATGTAATGCATTTGAAATTCAGCTAAGTTCATTTGTTCCTAGCATATTCCATTTTAGGTTTCCTTCATCCTTTTAAATTTTGTTTATTTATTTTAACTATAAGAAGCACTAAGGTGGCTCCACAAGTCAGAACTCTATGGGAAGATATATTCAGAAAAGTGTCCCTCCCTCACCCATTCCTTCTTACTCTGTTTCCATCGACTGCTGGAGGTAAATAGGCAATTTAACTTTTGTTTCTCATTCCTGTGTTTCTTTTTGTGTAAACGAGCAGACACATGTATGTTTTTTAAATTTCCAGTTTCTTACATAAAAGATAGAATAGGCTGGGCTCGGTGTCTCAGCCTGTAATCCCAGCACTTTGGGAGGCTGAGGCGAGGATTGCCTGAGTCCGCGGGTTCAAGATCCACCCAGGAACTTGGGGAGACCCTGTCTCTACAATAAATCAAAAATGAACCGACCATGGTAGCGTGCACCTGTAGTTCCAGCTACTTGGAAGGCTGAAGCAGAAGAATCGCAGGAGCCCAGCAGGTTGAGGCTGCGGTGGCTGGAAGTGTGCCACTGCCCTCCAGCCTTGGTGAGAGTGAGACCCCAACTCAAAAAAAAAAAAAAGATAGCATAATATATTCTTTTGCATATTTTCACTTAGTATATTCTAGAAATTTCCCTATACCAACTTGTAACAATCTCTATTTATTTGTTTATTTATTTATTTATTTTTGAGTTGGAGTCTCACTCTGTCACCCAGGCTGGAGTAAAGTAGCATGCTCACGACTACCTCAGCCTCGACCTGCTGGACTCAGGTGATCCTTCCATTTCAGCCTTCTAAGTAGCTGGGACTACAGCTATGCGCCACCACACCCGGCTAATTTTTTGATTTATTGTAGAGATGAGGTCTCATCAAGTTGCCCAGGCACGTCTCCAATCCACAGGCTCAAGCAATCCACTCACCTCAGCCTCCCAAAGCGCGGGATTACAGGCTGAGGCACCAAGCCTGGTTTTATTTTATTTTTTAGAGCTAGGGTTTCTCTCTCTCACCTAGGCTGGAGTGCAGTGGTGCGATCATAGCTCACTGCCGCTTTGAACTCTTTCACTCATGTGATTCTCCCGCCTCAGCCTCCTGAGTAGTTGGGATGACAGGCAAGCGCCCAGCTAATTTTTAAAATTTTTTGTAGAGATGCCTCAGCTTCCCAAAGTGCAGTGCTGGGATTACAAGTGTGAGCCACTGTGCCTGGCCCTGACGTATGTTTAACTTTGCTATTACCCAAGGCAGATTGTAAAGAGAGGTGTGTTACACTTTCCACATGACAATGTAGGGTGATTTTCAGATATAATTATTATTAGAAAAAAAGGACATTTAACTTAGGAAGAATAATTAGTTCAAAGATAATTTTATCTTTATTAACAATATAAAAGCAGATTTGAAAATATGAGTATGTTGCATTTATCTGCTAACTAATAGACAAGGTGCAGATTGACAGGAAAGGGGTATGTATGACTTTCAAGGTGCTATTCTTTGGCATCATAGTTGATGACTAGTTTTCATGAACAGAAATAAGTCTTAGAGTGTATGAACAGTCCTTGAAGATTAATGCAGTGTCCTTGTTTTTGTATATTCTGGATTTCTCATATTGTGAAAACCCTAAATTACCAGAGTTTAATTCTGTTTAATTCATTGAAAGCATCATTGATCCCTTTTCTGCCTCTTTTAAAATAGGATAGATTGACCCTCCCTAATGGTATTATGTATAACTTTTATAGTTGAATGGTGAGAACAGAAAAGTCTACTCCATATGGAGCCCCTAACACTTAGAACTGAAAGAGACTTTAGAGATTAGTTACTTATGAACCATTTTAACTTGTAGAAAAGAATTCATTATACTTGTCTCAGAGAGAGCATTGTTCTGGATAGAAGACAGTATATAAATCAATTGTCTGACTTGTGCCTTTACTTTAAAGGAAGAAAACTTTTTGTTTCTTTTGTGAAAAAGCAGTTTTTGGGGCAACTCCTTCAGGTCCCCTCCCACTGTGAGAACTTTTCTGTTCTTTCAATAAATCCTGCTTTCTAAAAAAAAAAAAAAAAAAGTTTTTTTTTTCTGGTGTTTGTTTTTGTCCACAGATCTTTAACTCCTCAGTGTTCACTGTCTTTTTTCTTAAACTTTTTATTTTTATTTTAAAGATGTGAGGTACAATTTAGGGTTAGGTATACAAGTGTTCATTATGCAGGTACCCTTGTTGATGAGGTGTTGCCCCCCCCCCCCCAGCAGATTCCCACTACTGCCAATCCTGCCTTCCACCCAGTGTTCACTTTCATTTCTAGGAGAAGTAAAACTTCTTCTCTGCTTTTCTTAAATAATAAATTTATAGCCAACCCATTATCCATAGTGTTTTTTTTAAAGCTCATGCTTAAAAATTTGTCTTCATAAAATATAAATAAATATTACAGATGATTTTTCTCAAGTAGTGTGATCATTTAGACAGAGTAATCCTTGCTCCAGCTATAAAGTCTCTAGTTTTATTTAACATACTACCTAGTTTTTAAAACTATCCTTCAATTTTTACTTAAATTTGACTATTAGAGAATTAGATAAGGTAAGAAAGGTAAATTTCAGAATAATTTCTTTTACATATGACTGCATTAGCGGTTTTTCTTTTTTGAGAAACTTGCCCATGGCAGGTCTTTCTGCCATGAATCTTTATTTTTCCTACTCTTCTTCTCACTGATAAACTCTCTTTTAAAACTTAACAACAACAAAAAATTGGCTCCATCATTGAATCACTTAAGAGCTGTGAAGGTTACCTGATTCTCAGTATTTCTCTCTAGAAATTTCAAGATAGCACTTTCTGTGGCATTATAGGACTTTCCTGAGCTAGCCCATGTGGTATCACTCAGATGATTCCTGCTCATAAGCCCCTCCTAGATGAAAGAGTAGCAAGAATATTAACTTCACTTTTCCCCCATCCCTCACTGAATCTGGCATATGTGGGCACACAGCAGGCTTCCATAAAATCTTTAATTACATGTATGACTCTAATATTTTAAAAAGAATTGTGATTGTCTGTAAACCTATAAAGAGGTTTTGTTTCTGTAATGTAGTATGATGTACTGCTTACTACCTGTCAGAAAGAAAGTCTTGGTGTAGAGCTCTTGAATTCATGTATTATCTAGTCTTGCTTCATCTAGTGAATTTGTTTTTGTTTTCTGTTGCTTCTAGACCAAGAGCAGTGATGACCTTTTAGCTGGAATGGCTGGAGGGGTAACGGTGACTAATGGTGTTAAAGTAAAGAAAAACACCTGTCCATCTGCAGCACCTTCAGCATCTGCCCCTGCCATGACCACCATGGAGAACAAATCCAAGATCAGCACAGGTAACAGGTGGCATTCAGTCTAAGACTGCAACTGCTT
The DNA here is from genome assembly GCA_963574415.1 of Tarsius wallacei. NCBI lineage: Eukaryota > Metazoa > Chordata > Mammalia > Primates > Tarsiidae > Tarsius > Tarsius wallacei. The sequence goes on from CAUYQG010259094.1 coordinate 9,341, forward strand.
TTTTTATTTGAATAGGCAGAGTGTGTTGGTGTTTAGGCTGTTCCATCTTATTATAAAAAATTTCAAGCATATATAAAAGCAGATGGATTGCTATTAAACCCTATGTGCTCCTCACCATCATCAGCTCATAGCCTTGTAATTCCTTGATACCTATTCCTCATTATTTTGAAGCACATTCTAGACATATAATTTCATTCATAAATATTTTATTAACTTTGAAAATAAGAATTATTTTAAAAATGTAGTTACAGTACCATTATCAGCCCTTAAAATGATTAATAATCATTCCTTAAATCATAAATTATTCAATGAGTTTTTGAATCTCCAGCAGTCTCATATATGTTTTTGGTTGTTTTTATTGTCTGTTTTTATGTTTGGATCAGGACTCACTCACAAAGGTCCATATATAATAATTGTCTTTTATTTTATTTTTATTTGTTTGAATTGGAGTCTCACTTTGTTGCCCAGGCTGGAGTACAGTGGTACACTCATGGCCACCCCAGCCTTGACCTGCTGGGCTCAGGCAATCCTTCCACTTCAGCCTTCCAAGTAGCAGGAACTACATGCGTGCACCACCACACCCAACTAATTTTTTGATATATTATAGAGACAAGGTCTCTCTAAGTTGCCCAGGCTGGTCTCAAACTTGTGGGCTCAGGCAGTCCTCTCGCCTTTGCCTCTCAAAGTGCTGGTATTACAGGTGTGAGCCACTGCACCCAGCTAATTATTGTCTTTTTTTTTTGAGTTGGAGTCTCACTCTGTCACCCAGACTGGAGTGCAGTGGCACGCTCCCGGCTACCACAGCCTCGACCTGCTGGGCTCCTGCGATCCTTCCACCTCAGCCTGCCAAATAGCTGGAACTACAGGCACGTGCTACCACGCCCGGCTAATTTTTTGATTTATTGTAGTGATGAGGTCTCTCCAAGTTGCCCAGGCGGGTCTCAAACCCGCGGGCTCAGGCAATCCACTCACCTCAGCCTCCCAAAGCGTGGGATTACAGGCTGAGCCACTGAACCAGGCTTTATTGTCTTTTTTAAATTTATGGGTTTGCCCCATTCTTGCAGTTTAATTTTTGTGGAAACTGGTCATTTGACCTGTAGAATTTCTGGATTTTGATGTCACAACATTTCTAGGATGTTCTTGACCCTTGTCCTTTGTCCTGTCTTTACTGTAATTGGTATTGGATCTAGAGCCCTGATAGGACAGATTCAGGTTTTCTTTAAAATAAAAATGTAAAAGGCTACTTTATAGGTAATGGTGTATTCATTCATCAGGAGGCATATAGCTTCTTGTTGCCTCTCTTTAAATGAACAGCCTCTGCTGTTTATTGCCCAGATCCTTCATTCTAATTCTCTCATCTTTCCTCATTCAGTAGCAGCTGTTTGTTTTTCAATTAGATTGAGTTGATAAATTAACCCAGTCTACAATTCAAGGAGTAATGCTATTGTATTTTACTTTTTGCACACATAGAAAAAAATTAAAACGTCCAGTAAACGTAAGATCAAGTGTTTGCAATAAAACTTGTGAAAGTAGGCTGGACATGGTGGCTCAAGCCTATAATCCCAGCACTTTGAGAGGCTGAGGTGAGAGTATTGTCTGAGCTTAGGGGTTTGAGACCAACCTGGGCAACTTGGCAAGACCTCGTCTCTACAATAAATAAAAAAATAAGCCAAGCATGGTAGTGCGCGCCTGTGGTTCCAGCCACTTGGAAGACTGAGGCGGAAGGATCACCTGAGCCCAGCAGTTTGAGGCTGCGGTGACCATGAGCATACCACTGCACACCAACTTGGGCGACAGAGTGAGACTCCAACTCAAAAAAAAAAACGAAAGAAAAACTTATGAAAACAAATTGACAAAAATTTTAACAGATCCTCTTATGTCATTATCACTTAAACTCTTGGCTCCTCTCTTGTGTTTTAGGCTTTCCTACCCTAGGTTTACTGACTGTCCTCACTTTTGCTTTGGTCTTCTGCAGATTCTTCCTCCCATCCCAGATCTTACCCCACTGTTAATTGTAATAGCGATGTGGTATGATTAACAAGAGGTACTATTTAAGTCCTTACTTTGTGTTCTACAGGCATTATTTCATTTTATCCTCATTGTAGCCCCATAAAGATGATTAGTATCTTCATTTTAGAGACAAGGAAGATTAAGTATCTATCTTGCCCAAGGCCATGCTTTTATTTGCTCAGTAAATATTTTTGGAGATGCCTTTTTGAGTCAGGGTCTCACTCTCACTGTTCCCCAGGCTGAAGTTCAGTGGCACAATCATGGCTCACCGTGGCCTTGACTTTGTGGGCCGCCTCAGCCTCCTGAGTAGCTGGGACTACAGGCATGTACCACACCCAGCTAATTTTTAAATATTTTGTAGAGATGAGGTCTCACTATGTGCTTAGGCTGGTCTCAAACTTCTGGGTTCAAGCAGTCCTTCTGCCTTGGCCTCCCAAAGTGTTGGGATTACAGGTGTGAGCCACCATACCCGGCCCAGGAACTGGGCCTCAAGGCTGGTGATGGAGCAAAGTGTTTAATTCACAATCCTGGGGTCATCACCAAATTTAACACTCTTGCTTATGTGGTAAGAAGGAAATTAAATACTTTTGTATTTTTTCCTATTTTTTGCCTTTAGAATTGTACTGGGAGAGATTCTGTTTACACATAGTTTCTTGCTGACCAATGCCACCTGACTTCAGGATTTAGTTATTACCTCCCTGGATCAGTTGCCCCAGTATTGGCTTTGTATAACTTTGTTATTTTGTGAGAGATGTCATAATAAAATACCACAGACTGGATGGTGTAAACCACAGAAATTTATTTTCCCACAATTCTGGAGGCTAGAAGTTCAAGGTCAAGGTGTTAGCAAGTTTGTCTTCTCCTGAGGCCTTTTTTTTTTTTTTTTTTTTTGCTTGCAGATGGTTGCCTTCTTGCTGTGTCATGCAGCAGATTTGATTGATACATCTCATTATTTAACATTAGCACATTATTGTTTTTTGGTTTTTGAGTTGGAATCTCACTCTGTCACCCAGGTTGGAGTGCAGTGGCACGCTTGTGGCCACTGCAACCTTGACCTGGGCTCAGATGATCCTTCTGCCTCAGCCTTCCAAGTAGCTGGAACAACAGGCATGTGCCACCACGTCCAGCTAATTTTTTAATTTATTGTAGAAACAAGGTCTCACCAAGTTGCCCAGGCTGGTCTCAAACCTGTGGACTCAGGCAGTCCTCCCTCCTTGGCCTTCCAAAGTGCTGGGATTACAGGCTTGAGCCACCACACCTGGCCACATTATTGTTTTTTAATGTTTAGAGTGACAGTATGGCATACTGATTAAGTTGCAGATTCTAGAGACAGACTGCCTGGGTTTGATTTTTGGCTCATCCATTTATCTCCTGTGGGATGTTGGCAAATTATTTAACATCTTTGTGTCTGAGTTTCTTCATGTGTAAAACAACATGATAATAGCACCTCCTCAGTGTTTAATGAGGCTTATATAAATTAATGTATGTGAAGTGCTAATGTGTGTCAAGTAAGTACTAGGTATGTATTAGCTGTTATTATTATAATTATTGTATTGTTCCTATCCATGTGGCATTCTATGTTGTGAAAACTTTTGCATTTACTTTGGTCATAATTTTTGTGTTTCTTATTAGGTAGCTTAGATTTTTGGTCTGTCTGGAGGCCTCCTTTCCCTTCTTGCCCACCTGTGATCACCCTTCATCATCTCTGTACAGTTAATTTGCCACCTGACTGGCTAATTTTAAAGTTAGAATATTACACCTCTGCTCAATTGCTTAAAACTCTGTTTTTGGGTTTGCGTTGATGTGTATAATTTAAGTATTAGCTTTATTAAGATATAATTCACATTCCATACGATTTATCTTTTTTTTTTTTTTGAGTTGGAGTCTCACTCTGTCACCCAGGCTGGAGTACAGTGGCACATTCCCGGTCACCACAGCCTTGACCTGCTGGGCTCCAGCGATCCTTCCGCCTCAGCCTTCCAAGTAGCTGGAGCTACAGGCATGCGCTACCACGTCCAGCTAATTTTTTGATTTATCGTAGAGATGAGGTCTCGCCAAGTTGCCCAGGTGGGTCTCGAACCCGTGGGCTCAGGCAATCCACCTACCTCAGCCTCCCAAAGCGTGGGATTACAGGCTGAGCCACCGAGCCCAGCTAAAATTTATCTTTTTAAAGTGTACAATTAAGTTTAACAACTTTTAGCCAGGCTCGGGGGCTCCGCCTGTAATCCCACGCTTTGGGAGGCTGAGGTGAGTGGATTGCCTGAGCCCATGGGTTCGAGACCC
>CAUYQG010259105.1:0-14552 GCA_963574415.1 Tarsius wallacei
CATCTAGACAATATTGATTATTCCAACTCATGAGCATGGAATGTTTTCCCTTTTGTTTGTGTTATCCTTGCTTTCCTTGAGCAGCATTTTGTAGTTCTCCTTGTAAAGACCTTTCACTTCTCTGGTTAGGTGGCCATATTATTTTATTTGTGCATGTGTGTGTGTGTGTGTGTGTGTGTGTGTGTGTGTGTCTATTGTGAAAGTGAATGCACATTTTATTTGGCTCTCTCTCTGCTTTTGGCCCATGTATAGAAATGCAACTGTCTTTTACACATTGATTTTGTAGTCTGAGACCTTGCCAAAGTCATTTATCAGTGCCAGGAGGCTTTTGCCAGACTCCTTAGTGTTTTTAAGGTATAAAACTTTATCATCCACCAAAAGGAATAGTTTAACTTCTTCTTCGCCTATTTTGATACCCCTGATTTCCTTCTTTTGCCTGATTGCTGTGGTTAGGACTTCATACACTATATTAAACAGGAGGTGTGAGAGGAGGTAATTTGTTTTATTCTTGTTCTTCCAACTTCTGTCCACTGAGCAAAATGTTGATTGTGGGTCTTGAGGAATGTTCCTTCTATTCCTAGGTGCTCAAGTGTTTTTTCAAGAAGGGACAGTGAATTTTGTCGAGTGGTGTGTGTGTGTGTGTGTGTAATGATATAGTCATGTGGTTCTTGGTTTTACATCTGTTAATGTACTGAATTGCATATATGATCTGACAAATGTTGAATCAACCCTGCATCCCAGGAGTGAAGCCTATCTGATCATGGTGCATGATCCTTGAGATGCATTGCTGAATCTGATTTACTAGAATCTTTTTGAGAACATTTGTGTCTATGTTCACCAAGGAGATTAGACTGTAATTCTCTTTTCTTGTTGCATCTTTGCCAGATTTGGATATCAGTAACATGTTAACATCACAAAATGAGTTGGGGAGAATTCGACTGTTCTTGATTGCCTGGAATACTTTCAATAAGTTTGGTATCAGCTCCTCCTTGTATGTCTTATAGACTTCAGCTGGGAAGCCGTCTGATCCAGGACTGTTTTTTGACAAGGAGTTTTCTTATGACTGAGTCAATTTCCTGAATTGTTATTGGAAAATAACAATTGTCATTGGGGAACAACAATCCAGGAAATTCAATTTAGAGTTTAGAGTTTCAATTTCTTCTCGTTTCAAACTTGGGAAAGTGTGTGATGTCTGAAAGTTCTCCATTCCATTTATGTTTTCTAGTTTATTTGCATATACATGTTTATAGTAATTTCAGATGATCTTTTGAATTTCTTCAGGGTCAGTTATGACTTTGCTGTTTGTATTTCTAATTGTGTTTATTTAGATTTTCTCTCTTTTTAAAATAAATCTGTCCAGGGGTCTGTCAATCTTGTTTATTCTTTCAAATAACCAGTTTTTTTTTTTCATGTTTATCCTTTCTATGATATGTTGTCTTCTATATTCGGCAATTGTGATTTTATCTTGGTGAACTGAGTTCTTGTGCTGAAGTTAGGATTTTGGTGCTCTTGCCTTTTCAGGTACCTTAAGTGTGACAATAGGCTGTTACTTGCAATCTTTCTGTTTTATTTGTGTGTGTGTGTGTGTGTGTGTGTGTGTGTGTGTGTGTGTGTGAAATGCTATGAATTTTACTTTTATCACTGCTTTCGTCTCACCCCAGACATTCTGATAAGATATGTCTTTTGTTTTCTGTTCTTTTCTGGGAAACTTTTTATTTCTGTCTTGATTTCCATGTTGACTCAGAAGTCATTCAGCAACATGTTCTTCAGTGTTCATGTCTTTGGGTGTTTTGAGTGGATCTTGGTGGCCATATTTATTTTTTATTCCACTTAAATCTGAAAGGATGCATGGTATTCTTTAGATTTTTTGAAAGTTGTTCTTGCTTGGTTTATGTTTGAGAATGTGGTCGATCTTGGGGTAAATTCCATGTGCTCCTGAGTAGAATGTATATTCTATAGGTGTTGGGTGGAGTGTTTTGTCGATGGCTATTAAATCCATTTGATTGAACATTGAGTCAAGGTTCTGAATCTCCTTATTGTTTTTTTCTCTCAATGATCTATCTAGAGCTGTTAGTAAGGCATTTTGGTGTCCAGATAAGATTGTGTGAGAGTCAATGTCCTCTCTTAGTTTACTTTGTTTTATAAAACCGGGTGCTCTTGTGTTGGATACATATATGTTTAAGATGGATATTTCTTGCTGGTGGATTAAGTTTTTAATCTTTATGTAGTGTCTTACCATGTCCTTTTTAAATTTTGATGGTTTGATGTTTGCTTTGTCTGATATTAGAACAGTTAGTTACTCTTGCTCTCTTTTGTGTTCCATTTTCTTAAAAGACCATTTTCCAGACCCAAATTTGAGCCTGTGGGTGTCCTATGCAGTAAAATGAGCTTCCTGGAGGCAGCAGACTTTTGGATCATGCTTCTTTTTCCAGTTTACCACTCTATGTCTCTTCTGTGGTGCATTCAGTTCATTCATATTCAAATTGATTATTGATATGTTAGAGTTTATCCATGTCATAGGGCTCTTATGGGATTGCTTTGTATCCTTTTTACTTTTGTATTTATATATTTGCATATTTTCATTTTTGTGAGCATTCTGTATACTTTATTAACTCTGTGCTTACCTGAATTTTTTCAAATGGATATGACAATTTATTTTTTATTTTTTTATTTTTTCTGTGTTTAATGCCTTCTTAAGCATCTCTCAAAGTGTCGGTCTGGAGGTGGCATATTCTCTTACAGATTGGAGATGGGAGAGATTTTATTCTGTCACTGATAAAGCTTAGGTTGGTTGGATAGAAAATTTTGGTTGGACTTGCTTATCTTTAATAATGTTAAAGATTGGACTCTGATCCCTTCTGGCTTATAGCAGATAAATCTGAAGTGATTCTGATAGGTTTTCCCTGGTAGGTAATCTGACCTTTCTCTCTCATTGCCTTTAGGATTTTTTCATTCATGTTTACTTTGTGAAGACAGATTACTATGTCTTGGGAGTGATCTTCTTCTTCTCATGTAATATCTTGCAGAGGTTATACGAATCTTTTTTACTCGAATGGTCCCCTCTCTAGAAAGATGTGGAATGTGTTCTTAGATGACCTCATGGAATGCTTATTCTATGGTGTTCACAGTTTCTCTTTCTGCTTCAGAGATACCAATCAGGCATATATTAGGCTTCTTGATATAATTCCATATCTCTCAGTAGTTTTGCTCCTTCTTCTTGAGCTTTTTTCCTATGTTTTTGATAGACTGGGTTAATTCCATATTTTGGTCTTCCAGGTCTGAGTTTCTTTCCTCTGCCTGTTTGATCCTACTTACAATGCTTGCTACTGGGTTTTTAATTGCCGACATAAAGTTCTTCATTTCTATTATTTCAGAATAGGCTTTTCTGAAATTGACCGAATTCACTTTTACTTTGTGTATAACTTTGGTGGGTTTTGCTTCTAGTATCTTGTGGTTCTCTCTGTTCATTTTAGCCATCCGATTTCCAATTTCTGTGACTGTCATCTAGGGCAGGTCATTTGGGGAGGCTTTCATTGTTTGTGCTCTGATAGCTGCTTTTTCAGATGCTGTCTCCTTCTCCTCACTACTTTAAAGTTACCTGTATTGTTTGTTGATTTTTTATTTGTGACAGGCCTGTGTTCCTTCTCTGTAATTTCTTTTGGTTTGTTTGCTCTGGAGCTAGTCACTGACCTGTTCTAGGGCCCTTTCTGTGTGTTTTTCTTTTTTTTTTTTTGAGTTGGAGTCTCACTCTGTCGCCCAGACTGGAGTGCAGTGGCCGCTCCCGGCCACCGCAGCCTCCACCTGCTGGGCTCCGGCGATCCTTCCGCCTCAGCCTTCCGAGTAGCCGGAATTACAGGCGCGCGCTACCACGCCCGGCTGATTTTCATTTATTTATTGTAGAGATGAGGTCTCGCCAAGTTGCCCAGGCGGGTCTCGAACCCGCGGGCTCAGGCAATCCACTCACCTCAGCCTCCCAAAGGCGCGGGATTACAGGCTGAGCCACCAAGCCCGGCCCTTTCCTGTGTTTTAATGCATCTCACTCAGTGAGAAAAGAAAGAACATTCACTTTTGCTCCTTGCTCCACTCTGTGGCAGGTTTCTTAACTGTAGCAACCCCTGCTGCTAGCACTCTGTGGAAAGTGGGCGGGTTGATGCCCGGCCATTCACTGTCTACAGTCAGAATCCCAGAATCCTTCCCACTGAGACAGCCTTTGGGTGTGTTTTATGATGCTCTCTCCCTGTTCAAGTCCACACTTTGCTCTTGAAAAAGAGTGATTTGCCTGCCAAGAGGTAGAAAAGAATGAATCCACCCTGTAGGCATGCAGGGCTTGGAAGTGATTCTCCCTGATATGGCTGGAAATATGGGCCATGGGCCGATGAGGTTTACTCTGCAGGCAGACTTTCCCTGCCTGAGATCTTGCTGCTAGGTGCCACTGGCAGAAGCCCCAAGCTTGCAGCTGCTGACACAGTGGTTTCCCCCCCACCATTCCACTTGGGGACCAGTTTCCTGACACTGTGCCCCGACCAGAACTCCTCCTGTGTGGGACTGATGACTCGTGCTTGGCTGGGAAGGGGTGAAAGGACCCAAACCACCTCAGGTACACTCACCCACACTCATTCACTGCGGAGGACTCAGTTCCTATATGAGCTAGCAGATTGCAGGGGATGAGATGTCATTTTCTGGTCTCTGTGTGATCCAAGAGACCTTTGCTGAGTGCAGGGTACATCACCTGTTCAAAAGCGTTCAGGGTATCTCCATCTGTTGGTGGTTTGATCCCTACTCTCTGACATGCTCAGCAAGAGTGGTGCCTGCCTGTTCTTCCACAGTAGCCATTTTGGATTTCCTCCTCTAAATTACTCTTTAGTTTTTTATTTACTTAATTTTACTTGTTTTGTTTTTACAAGAATGAAGAGTTCGACAAAATATTTTAGTTCAACATAAAATAAGAAGTTAGTATGTTATAAAATCACACACCTAAAAAAGACATTAGCATACAAAATAACATACATAGTTATACTTAAAATGAATAAACTTGCTCATCACAAATATGCTTGTTTTCATCTATTTATTTCAGCAAGAAAAGCATCCATCTCTACTTGCTTTTAAATAGGTCTATTCTTTCCACATGTCTAAGTCATGTTTTTTTCTATACCTTCCTTTATGCATCTTGAAGTAAAGATTAATAAAGCAAAAGTCCTTCAAACATGCAAAGCCACAGGTCATCATCAGGAACTAATGTTTTTTAGTATAAATCCTCCTCAATGCAGGTTGACCCATTGCACTTCCCTCAGTATATGATTTTGATCAATATGGAACTTTCCTCTGTCCAGTTTAATCAGATCCTACAAATATACATCATGGCTAGGTCATAAAAAGTGAGATTAATTTCTTCAGCAGAAATACCGCACTCAGCTAAAATGGTAAGATATTGCATCTCTGTAGTATATGACAGATCTAAATTTGCAAATAAATAGAATGTCTGAGTTTATTTTTTTTTCTGTAGATTTGTCCACAAAATGCTCAGATTCAATTTCCCATAACTATCCTTCTTCAACACCATGTTTATTGTAAACTTTGGAATGATCCTTTCTATTGGTTACGAAATCCCTTTCATGCTCACATACTTTTCTGAATTTTGTCTATTTTCTATTTTCCTTTCACCGTAATGGATGCTTTGTGAGAAAGGAAACCTTGTCTCCCTAGTTTTCTTCACCTACAACAAAGCCTGGCACAGAATATGCACTAAATTTTGAGTGAAGAGATAGTTAAAATAATAATAGCTAAGGATTATATAATGTTTATTGTGTACCAAGCACTTTGTTAAATTCATTTTCTCCTCAAAAGAAACCTTTAAATACATTGGGAAAAGAGGCACACACACAAAAATTAAGTGGTTTACTCAATTTCATATAGTAAGTGGTGGACTTGGGGGTGGAAACCAGTTTTTCTCCAGAGTTCAGATTTTAATCATTGTTCCCTCTGAATATTTGGAAATTTTAATCGTAGAAATCAAGAGCAATTTTTTTTCCTCATTTTGAAGCCTGTGTTAGACTTCAGATTTATCTTTATAATACATATTGCCTTAATTGCTAGGATAGGTGTTAGTGGTCTTCTGAAGAACACCATCTCATAAGAATGTAGCTATGAGTCACATGTCAGGTATCCTTCTCAAAAGCTAGAAATAAGTCAGTGTCATCTGAGCCTGAACTCAACATCACTGATTCCCCTGAAACGCACACTTTTGTTGCTTTGAACTGAAAGTTGTGAGTAATGATACAGAATGTTGGCATGAATTCCATTATTTCTCTTTTATATTTTATTCTATTTATTTTTAAAAATTCATGGGATGCGAGTGTAATTTTGTTACAGGCACTGACTGCATAGTGATGAACTCAGGGCTTTTAGGATATTCATCACACAAATAATGTACATTGTACTCATTAAATAATTTATTACTGTCCACCCCCTTCCACCTTCTCATACTTCCAGTCTTTATTGTCTATCAATCCACACTATAAGTCTATGTATACACATTATTTAGCTCCCACTTATACGTGACATTTGTCTTTCTGTGTCTGCCTTGTTTCACAAAGGTCCAAAACAAAGACAGTTTAAAATAAAATACATAAATAAATACATACACTTTAGGCTTGAGTAGTGCACATCATATTTTTTCATTATATCTGATGCTGTTCTTTAGGAAAATATGTTCCCTGTTTCAAAATATTCCTTTTCCAGGCCCTCTACCTGACAGACTAAATGCATATCACATCAGGTTTGGGCAGTTTTATGGACACAACAAGGATGGTATATATATTAATATATATAATATATATATTCTATATATATATTATGGAATGCCACAAAGAATCAAATTTAGACATAATCCATTTTTCACAGCATTGATTATAGCATAGCAAAATCCAGATACCAGGAAAAGTGTTGGTTGAAGTGCTAACATAGCATCCGGCTTCATTTGCTAGCAACAATGCAGTAGCCAACAGGACATCCCATAGTCCACAGGAATGGAGCTAGTGTATTTACTAGGCATGATTTTGGGTATAATTTTGGATGAGGTCCCAACTACAGAAGACTCTATGTTCTTGTGAATTAACATGTTGATAGCTTTATGCTCTTGTGAATTAGCATGTTGATATAAATTTACTGGAAGCAAATAAATGAGTAGACAACAAAATTTTAGTGGTCCTGAATTGACAAATACAGATAGAGATGATATGGGTATAAGCATATATATAAGCATATATATATGTGTGTGTATATATAAACATGTACATAAACACATGCACACGTAAATACATACACACAGATATACACACACATGCATTTGTGTGTGTGCATGTTTGTGTGTGTCATCAGTGTATTATTACTAAACCCTTAGCACATCCTTCATATTACCTAATGCTCAATTTTCAGAATATAAAGCTCTTCAGCTCCTAGAAGGGTGACTTTTCCAACCAATATCAGCTAAGATGTAACCATGATGACCAGTGAACAAATAACTACTTTCTAGAATGCAGAACTAAGAACTACAAGACAGACTGGTCAAGAAGTATTGGATATTTTGGAGATATTAAGGGAAATTTCAACCTTAAGAGAAAAGAATGGGAAATTAGTCTTTTCTGTCCCTTAAATTAAGCAAAAATGCAGGGTGCCCCAGATGCTTTGAAAAGCCTCTGACAACCACCTCTTACAAACATGAGGAAAAGTGTACCTGTGGACCCAGTTGACATGAGGGTTGGAGAGAGCCAAAAAAAAAAAAAAAAGGAAAAAGTAAGACAGAAATTATATCAGGCTAAGCTTGGATATCCATTCACCTCTGTACTTCCAACTATGTTTGCCAAAATAATCTCTTATTCTACAAGCCAATGTAATTGCCTTCTATGACTTTGCAAACTAAAGAATCTTAAATGATAGACATATTATCCAGCATATGTTTTAATATATTTGTGGAGGGGCGTTTTTAATCCCCAAGACTCTCTGACACTTTGCTTTTCCATAACATTATTTTCTTATTTTATGTATGTTTTATTTATTTTATTTGTGTTTAACTTTGTGTATAATAGTGAGGGTTATTTATGATCATTCCATTTAGTTTCATTAAGGCATTTATTTCTGTTCTTGTATTTTAGCCATCTGCTTTATGTATCATGCTTTCTACAAATGACTTTTTCTTTGGAGCTATATCAAAGATAACTAAAACCATATAAAAGGGAGTATGTTTGAATGGAAAATAAAGCTTTAAGGAGGATGGTCAAGGATCTTGCTGTCATGCTGCTAAATACCTATTTGCACACAGCAACTCTTTTTGTTTTGCTTGCTTTTTTTGTTTTCCTAAAAGAGAATACAAATCTTTGAATTGTTTTGCATGTGCCAAGTACCTAGATTATTGAGCCCACAGATTTTTACGTGAGAAAGAAATAAGCAGAACATCTAGCATATACAGCTTCAGTCTCTTTTGGACAGGCGACATTTTTGCCCCTGAATTTTATTATGACTACTATATTTACATCCAGTGTCCCTGTAGGCCGCTTCCCAAAATATGTGCTGCAATCCAGGTATAGTTATTTTGTCAATAATGCCTTTTTTTCTGTTTTTTAATTGACTTTATCAATGTATGCTTTAAAATGCATTAAAAATCTTGGCCGGGCTCGGTGACTCAGCCTGTAATCCCACGCTTTGGGAGGCCGAGGTGAGTGGATTGCCTGAGTCCGCGGGTTCGAGATCCACCTGGGCAACTTGGCGAGATCTCGTCTCTACAATAAATACAAAAAATCAGCCGGGAGTGGTAGCGCGCTCCTGTAATTCCGGCTACTCGGAAGGCTGAGGCAGAAGGATCTCCGGAGCCCAGCAGGTCGAGGCTGCAGTGGCCGGGAGCGGACACTGCACTCCAGTCTGGGCCACAGAGCGAGACTCCAACTCAAAAAAAAAAAAAAAAAATCTTATGTTCACCTTTTTTAGCATTTACACAAGTGTCTCTCTCTCTGTGTGTGTGTGTGTGTGTGTGTGTATTTTTTGACTTTGGTATATATATCCCCCCATGCAAATCAAGATTGAAAACTCCTATTATCCCAGAACATTGTGATAATTTACACCCCTTCACTCATCATAGCTAAACACTGATATAATTTATGTCCTCATAAATGAGTTTTTCCTATTACAAATTTGACATAAATAGAATTGTTACTGGAATTTTGTGTCATTACAAGTGTCCTGTTTTGGGTTCTTGACTTTTTTGCAGTAAAGAATTTCACAGTGATTTGAAAATAGTAAGGCAGTCAGTAAGTTTATTTAAAGTGACAACAGAATAGTACACACTTCAGGGCATAGTTGATGGGCAAACACAAGGAAGTGTTGCACTGGGGGTTTTTGGCTTATGGTTTTGATGAGCTACAATAACAAAGGGATGGAATATTTACTGAAGGAATGGAACTATCATGTGGCTGGAGGGTATGTTGTCTAGTATACTAATGAGCATATAATGAAGGCAAAAGTGGGTCTTAGTTATCTTAGGTTAAATTTGACGATGGATGTGTATGCCCTTGGAGTCTCAAGCTATTTCCTGCCTAGGTAGTGGGCTCGTGACCACAGAAATTCTGAGAAAGAGGATGTAGGCTGCGCAGGCGTATTGGGTGAGAGTTATTCTAATAGTTTGTTTTTCATATTTTTAGCAGATTTGAAATTGGAATAGATTTATGAGCGTTTCCATTGGTTTCTGACTTTTCCTACAGCTTCCTACAGCCCTGATATTTCCCTATACCCTAGCCTTCCTACTCTGTCAGAATCACAAAGTATGTATTATTTGGTATTTGGCTTCGACAGATACACACAACATCTGTGTGATTCGTTGATTTCTTTGCATTTGTCAACAGTCTATTTATTTTTATTGTCATATATAAAACATATGAAAATAAATAAATAAAAAAGAGTATGTATGGACATTTGTTAACATGACTTTTCATGTCTTATATTTCTATTCTTATGGTATATAAATAAGAAGGAACATACATTCTGATTTATAGCATATGTCTGTCTATTTAGAAATTTATAAAAAAAAAACCTGCTAAATTATTTTGCAAAGTGGTTGTGCTTTTAAAATTTTTCACCTGAAATATAGAAGATATTTTCAATTGCTCCACATTCTTTTCACTAGTTTGAATTTTTTTTTTTTTTGAGTTGGAGTCTCACTCAGTCGCCCAGACTGGAGTGCAGTGGCCGCTCCCGGCCCCCACAGCCTCGACCTGCTGGGCTCCGGCGATCCTTCCGCCTCAGCCTTCCGAGTAGCTGGAACTACAGGCGCACGCTACCACACCCGGCTGATTTTTTGATTTATTGTAGAGATGAGGTCTCGCCTGCCCAGGCGGGTCTAGAACCCGCGGGCTCAGGCAATCCACTCACCTCGGCCTCCCAAAGCGCAGGATGACAGGCTCAGCCACCGAGCCCGGCCTGTCCTCCTTTTCTTCCTTTGTCCTGCTGCCAGGAATGTGGACGTGGTAGCTGGAATGCCAGCAGTTATCTTGGACTCAGGAGGAAACCTTGAGGAGGGGAGTCACACACTGAGGAGAGCAGAGCAGAAGCGTGACTGCTTGGTCCTTGATGGCAGTGAAGCTGCCCTGGTGTAACTAACACCAAACATCTTTTATTTGACAGGGAAATAAAATTCGCTCTTATTAAGTTGTGTGATATTTGGGTTTTGGAATGAATGTTTGGGGTTTTAGAATAAACACTTCTTTTTATTTTATTTTTTGGGCTGGAGTCTCACTTTGGTGTCCAGGCTGGAGTGCAGTGGCATGATCATGGCTACTGCAGCCTCAACCTCCTGGGCTCAGGTGATCCTTCTGCCTCAGCCTTCCAAGTAACTGGAACTACAGGGACACACCGCCACACCTGGCTAATTTTTGATTTATTGTAGAGATGAGTTCTTGCCAAGTTGCCCAGGCTGGTCTCGAGCCTCTGGGTTCAGGCAATCCTCTCACCTCTGCCTCCCAAAGTGCTGGGTGAGCCACCATACCCAGCCTGGAATAACTAATTCTAATTTTTAGCTAATTCATGCCTTATTTGACCCCTTCAGCCCAACCTTTCGTGGGTGGTGATGAAAGGCAAATAGGATAATCATAGTTGTTACCAAAATAGTCAGCAACCCAAGCCTGTTCCTCAAACCACTCAAGAATGAGTCCCCTATGTTCTAGCTCAGAGTTGCCTTGTGCAGTGATACCAATAAGTGGGAGCTGATATAGATCCAGAATCTGGGGAGCTTGAAGCTTCTATAATTTGGGGGCATCTATGCAGGAAAAAGAATACAAAATTACAAGTGTAAAATTAGATGGCGCTCTCTAGAAGCAGAGCCTGAGACAGGGATTCTCGTGCAAGTGATGTATTGAGGCTGGGCTCTCAGGAAATCAAAGGGGAATGAGGGATGCCGGCTAGGGCGGGAGAAGCTAGGCCCAGGTGTGGTTTCAGAAGACATCTAATGTCATACTGATTTCATGGGTGACTCTAGAGTATGAATTACCCCACACGAGGCAAAAGTTTTTATGCCTCGGTATCAATCAGTCATTGGAGGAGTCCAGCCTCCCAGGCATCTCCAAGCAGGGTGGCTCCACAAGGCCTCAGCCGTCAGTTGGCCGGAGAAGGGTACAGGGTTCTTGGCAGTCAACACCTGCAGCACCTGGGAGCTGATGCAATGGCTTGCTGAAGGGAAGCGGGGCAGGAGACCAACAGCTATTGCCACATACCTGTAGCAAAAGAAGAGGAAATCATCACTTAAAAAGGTTTAAAGTTGGCCAGGTGCGGTGGCTCAGACTGTAATCCCAGCACTTTGGGAGGCCGAGGCGAGAGGATTGCCTGAACCCAGGGGTTCGAGACCAGCCTGAGCAACTTGGTAAGACCTCATCTCTACAATAAATCACACACAAAAAATCTAGCCGGGCATGATGGTGTGTGTCTGTAGTTCCAGCTGCTTGGAAGGCTGAGGCAGAAGGATCACCTGAGCCTAGCAGGTCGAGGCTGCGGTGGCTGTGAGTGTGCCACTGCACTCCAGCCTGGGCAACAAGAGTGAGACACCAACTAAAACAAATGTTTAAAGTTGATAAATATTGTAAATATCACAACATCCAGAAAAAAATATACCATTTTTCCTATTCTTTGACAGCATAATCTTTGATCACCTTTTCATATGATAATGGTTTTTAGCATCATTTTCTATAGGCAGCCTAGAAATATAATTTAGTCTAGTATGATTAATTGCAATTTGTTTTTATTATTGACAGGTTAGAAGAGTTTCTTTTAGCTTCATGATTTATTACTAGTAATGCCAAGTATATTTTTAGGTTTATTGTCAAATTTGGTAAAACCTCTATCAAACTTTTTCATATATGAGCTGTAAAGTGTAAAGACATTTTAAGTTATCTTGGACAGTGATGAATCTTAAATTCTCTTGGAATTGGTCGCACTCACTTGTCAGTTGGTCCTCAATGTCATGTCCCAGTGATATATAATGAGCTTGTTATCTTTATGAATAACCTTCAATCTTCTTCGGATGAATGATATGACATCGGGTTTGTCAAGCTCAGAAGCATCAGATAGGCTAAGAAACAATCCAGTCTTAGCGATGCAAAATACAGCATATGACTTCACAGACAGATTGCACGCAGTACTGCTATGTTTGTACCCTACAAACAGTGATTCTAGGCCAGGTGCAGCCCCGTACTTCTATTGGGTAAGGTTTTATTGCAACCTGTTGCAAGTTCTATATGGATTTCTTCAAAAGGCCCAGCAAGTGAAGGCAGCTACTGTAAAGCCCTGAATGTCCTGGTACTCGCTGACCCAAGGCTCCCTTTGGCGTCCCTCCTATCTGGAAATGAGATTAGCTGCCTTGCTGTCCACACCGTTCCTGGAAATGAGGACAGAGAGGTTCTCAGGGGACAGGCTTCTCCTCTGCCCTGATTCTCCATGGCTTGTACACAACAGCACTGCAAAGCCATAGCCCAGCTTGTGGTAGGCAAGCACATTGCCCTCCTAAGGTTATGGTTCAGGAAAACGGGTGGGGAACGTTGACTGCTTTCTTAGTCCCACTGGTACAAAATCTCAAGCTTGGGCCCAGTGCAGTACTTTGAGGGTCCTTCCAAAGGTTCTAGCATGGATTGCTCAAGCAATGTGTACACCGTGACAGTGTGCAAACATTTACTAAGGGTTCACTTCTCAAACATCCCGGTCATTTTGGTGCTACATCTCAAAGACACTAGCAGGAATGGATGGTGAGTGTAGAAGATCACGGGGTCACAGTCCTGAAGATGTTCTCTGGAAAGAAATTTTTATTAAGATATGAAGCCGGGTATAGTAGATCATGTCTGTAATCCCAGCACTTTGGGAGGCTGAGATGGGAGGATTACTTGAGGTCAGGAGGGCCAGCCTAGGCAACATAACAAGATCCCTGTCTTTATAAAAAATAAAATTACTTTAAAAAAAAGACTTAAAACTGGAATTTATTTATTTAAAATATGTGTATTTATTCTTATATCTTTAAACTTCAGTCACCTTCAAAGTACTCTCTGTTTGATGTCATACACCTATTGAGACACTTTTTCCACTGCTGAAAACAGTTTTGAACTTGTCAATTTTCATGCCTTTTAGTGCTTCTGCCACACTGACAAAATGTTTCTCTTTGAGGACTTTCTTCATCTGGGGAAATAAAGAAAAATCACTTGGGATGAGATCCGGTGCGGGGGGGGCATGGGGACCATGCCGTTCTGGGTCCAAAACTGCTGAACACTCAGCGCCGTGTGGGCAGGTGTACTTGTAAATCACCCGTCACGAAATGGGCAAACACGATGAAAGAATCTCAAAAAAAAAAAATTCCCTGAAGCCAAATGCAGCCCCTCACAACAACACTAACTGGTACGATGACACAGATGCCCAATCATTCTGGGGTCTTTTGGGTCCTCTCGTGTGCGTGCGTGCACGTGTGTGTGTAAAATGTGGCAAGAAGAGGTATAAGGCATTAATAAATAAAAATATGTAGGTCTAATAAAAAACAAACAGCTAACCATTAGAGACACGGTAGAAGATGAAACAGGGAGCAAACTAGACATTTTCAATAAAACACGTTGGGAAAATATAATGACAACGTTCCCAAAAGTC
Source organism: Tarsius wallacei (assembly GCA_963574415.1). Classification (NCBI taxonomy): domain Eukaryota; kingdom Metazoa; phylum Chordata; class Mammalia; order Primates; family Tarsiidae; genus Tarsius; species Tarsius wallacei. The sequence continues at coordinate 14,158 of CAUYQG010259105.1, forward strand.
TTCTGTATACAGGTCATTTCCCCTTTTGCCTTTGCTACAAGATGAGAGACCAATAAAGGAAAGAGGAGACACTGGGGAAAACTTCCGGCTGGTCAGAAAAGACTGGGAAGCCAAGTTAAGTCCTTCTTCCTATTAAACATTTAAAAACATTTGGTGTTTGTAAATATGATGCAAAATAAGCCTCCAACAATTGGTTAAGTTGAAACTGGAGCAAGGCTAGAAGATTTAGTGGCTGGAAAGTCGTGCTGGTTGTGACTTCCAAGGTTAAGGGGGCTCAAATCAACCGCAGGGAGAGTTTCTAACTTAACTCGTCATGGCTGAGAACACCTGCGTATTCGTGGTTAGGGTAACAAATTATACTTGAGTCTGCCTTTTTTTTTTTTTTTAAAACAAGC